>JAVJAQ010005261.1:0-22503 GCA_032362365.1 Zygogramma bicolorata
GTGATATAATATTTTCAGTTGTCGAATGGGTAGGATCTTCTTCAGTAACCTTAAACTGAATAATATACAATATTTTTTTTTTATTATGAAATTCATGTGTAAGTTCCACTTCAAGTGACTAATAATCAGCACACCTAGGTATTCAACTTCATTTTCAGCTGATATGGAAGTTTCATTTGCTGTTATGAACTCTAGGCTTGGAAATGTTGGTGTTTTTGTTTTATTGATATTGAATGGGCGATACGTGGTTTTAGGTTTAGGTTGAGTAGCTTGTGATCAAATCTATTCGTAATATTGGCAAAATCGGACTCTACTTCTGTTTCACACCAGCATATTCCTCATCACATCTCAGTTTAACGTGGGCAGAGATCGAAGGAGTGAAAGCTGCAAAATAATTATTATGTTGAAGAATATCTTTCAGTCAATCACATACATTCGTATCATAAAAGCATTCATCAGTAAAAACTAAAACATATCCTATACATTACGATTTGTCATTGGATTTGTATTTTACGTCCAGGTCATAGTAATATTTACATCATACAAAAATAAATATGAAGTGACTCGATGTATGTTATAATTCTGTATGAATTGAGTTGGCTTCAAACCGAATTTTCTACTGCTGAATGTCTGATGCAAAACTTACTTCTGACTAATTCATACTGAGCTACATATAAATGTAGCACACTTACATCAAAATGATTCTCACAACAATATGATCATGGTATCGCACACCGATCTTCTATCGCTTGGAGTGCAAAAAAATACTTTATCTGGTGTATTTCGAATAGTGTTTTTGCACGTCGGGACAATACGATACTTATGAGGTTTGTCACCTAGCAATAAATTGTGAAAATATGTATGAGGAACGGACACTCTCGGACCAAACAATTCAGGGACATGTCCTTTGCTGTCTTCCAAAGCGCGCACCATAGTGGTGTGTGAACGGATCAAATTTATTCAGTATTTTACATTTCACTTTGAACAGTAATTTGTCACGTTATAGAGATGTATATGATTGATTCAGAACAAACCAGAAAGCATATGCATATAACCTATTGGGTAAAAATGTAAATTCAGGAAAACGATTCATTAATCTTCGAATTTTCGAAAAGATAATAGTTCCTGAAAGTTTATATTGATTTCATATGAACTTCTTTCTCTAAGCTAGAGTACTTGAACATATTTCCTGAAAATTTAATATGGATGTCGCATATAATACTTATAATGAATCATTGCTCTTTGAATGACATGAAAGCTATTGAATATTCACTCGATTGTAAAGAAATATTTGAAATAATTTCAGCATATAAACCGAAGTGTTAAAAAATTCCGATGAATTGAAACGATCGTCGTTCTTCTTGAGTTCCATCACCATGAAAATATCTACGGATGATCAATTGTCTGATAATGCTTTCACAAACTCGTCTGCAGGTATTTTATGATTGCAAAACAAAAATGCGCACAATAACTCTTGATGAAATCGGAAATACAAATCCAACGATCACAAACACCACACTTCAAAATGATTTCTCTTTGAATTGATCGACTTTTATCTGCTCCCAATTTCCCACTATCAAAAATAATAAACAGAATTGTTGCTCTGCATTTAGTTCAGGCTCACATGCTTACATTTTACTATTTGATCATAAATTTGATTGTTTCCACAATGAAAACACCGAGATGATGTCATTTCATCATTTCACTGAAATATCTCAGGAAAGTTGTTGCCCGCTACTTCGTCCGCGTAGCGTTCGAATCGAACCGGTTAGACAGCGCACGCCGAGAAAGCAACACATCTTGCCCGGTTTTTTCCGACTTGATTTACATCCACCATTTTTTTTTTTACTGCATTTCTGGTCAATTATTATGAAACATATATCACCTATATCACTCCTGACTACTGAAGATTCCTGTTGAAAGCTTTTTTGTGATCGGATCAGTATTTCCGAACACCACCCCCTACAACAGAAGAAACAAATAAGCAAAAGAAGTTAGATACTTCAACCCTTCAATTAAAATTGAAAAATGAATGTATGATCTATTGATTTTCACACGGATAATGTATCATTTGAGAAAAACTGTCTAAAATTCTCCATTACAACCTTTACCTCTAGTCGGGTAATATAATCGATATCCAGATCACCGAGGCACAAATTGGATTTTCATTAAACTCGGTTAGCAGTAATATGCATAATGTAATGAACATATGCAACAACCGCGAAGCCAAAAAATTACTAAACATTTAACTGTGTCAACCGAGTCAACCTCATCAATAGATTGGATAATGGTGAAGGAAGCCTCTCGTGTGCAAAATTCATTAGGCGTGTGAAAAAATCGCACGTCCAACATTCGAACGTGATATGGAGTTCACCTAAATTATCAGAATTCAGGAAGAGAGATTAGTAATAAATCTGCTACATAGTTATATGCTTTCTTATTGGACTATCACAATGGTATTAACAGATTACGAATACCTATTACATCGTCTTATTACAAAAAAAATATGTATGACCACATGATTTTCAATCATTTTTTTAGAGTTCATTCTCTGATTATATGTGATTGATCAACAGATTGTCCATTTATACACAAAAAGAAAGACGTGGTCCACCTGAAACAACTACTCGCTCTGTTTTAAGACGTTCTCCGTAGGAAAGCTATTTTTTCTTACTAAACTGACATTTCAAATGAATCATCGAATGAGTTACCGTCATCCGATATTTTCACGCAAAATGAAGGAAAATAGACAGCTGTTTAACCCTATCTATACGAGTGCCGTATATATACGTATGTCCATGTGAGTACGAGCATGGGCGCCGGAACTTCAAAATTACCATGGGGGCTCGTTCTCAAAAAATAAACTATATATATATATATATATATATATATATATATATATATATATATATATATATATATATATATATATATATATATATATATATATATATATATATATATATATATATATATATATATATATATATATATATATATATATATATATATATATATATATATATATATATATATATATATATATATATATATATGATGAGTTGTTTTTTCGGATTTCATTCCGTGTTCTGTGGTTTTGATCCCCTGAAGGATAATTGTCAAAACGTTTCGGCAAAGTCTCATTTGCCATCTTCTAGGTGATGATTGAGCTTCGTCCTCCGAACTCGACCAATTATTTCGAGTTCTACTTCTCAATATATAGGGGTGTTCATTGATGGTAACTTCGACCTGGGCCCCTCCCACTTTCTTCGTTGGTCCGACTGCATTTTTCATTATGTCTGTATGGTAATTACTTGGTAAGGTCCGACCTTGTTCCTCTGGTGTGATCGGCTTGTTTTTGTTTTGTGATAGGATGGATTTCCACGTTCTTGGTAATCTTTGGGCATCATCTCTCTTATTCATACTACTCGGTCGTTTCTCAATTTCGATAGCCTCTCTGATTGTTCGAGAGTAGAAGTTTTCATCGCTCGCTAATGTTTTGGTGTTTTCGAAATTGATGTTATGCCCTGTCTCCAATACGTGTTGAAAGATGGAGGATGTGGTGACTTTCCCTTTCACTGATAGCTCATGTTCATCCTAGCGTACGTTGATCCGTCTGTTGGTCTGGCCGATGTAGGACTTGTTGCAGTCTCGACATGGTACTTCGTAAACTCCCTGGGACTCCAGTGGTATTTGGTCCTTCGGATTACGGAGTATCGATCTAATTGTACGTTCTGGTACGAACGAAGTAGCTATGTCGTGTTTGCGGAGAATTCTGCTGATTTCATCTGTGGTTCCTTTTATGTATGGTAGTCTGGTTGTTATGACCGGTGTTTCTGGGGTTTCGATTTCTTTGGTGGAATTCACCAAAGAAATAGAAGAAGATAACAAGCTCGCGTTTCTCGATGTTTTAATCATAAAAAAGCCCGACGGTACACTAGGCCACACGGTATATCGCGAAGCAACACATACCAACAGATACCTGAACGCGAATTCACATCACCATCCAAAACAGATTCACGCTGTGGCAAAAACACTAATTACACGTTCAATCAGGTTGGCAGACAACGAACATCAAAAACAAGAGCGGAACACGATCGAGGAAACTCTACGAATGAATAACTACTCGGAGAGAATCATAAAAACGGCTTCCAAGAACAAACCAAAACAGCAGAAAACCCCAGAAACACCGGTCATAACAACCAGACTACCATACATAAAAGGAACCACAGATAAAATCAGCAGAATTCTCCGCAAACACGACATAGCTACTTCGTTCGTACCGAAACGTACAATTAGATCGATACTCCGTAATCCGAAGGACCAAATACCACTGGAGTCCCAGGGAGTTTACGAAGTACCATGTCGAGACTGCAACAAGTCCTACATCGGCCAGACCAACAGACGGATCAACGTACGCAAGGATGAACATGAGCTATCAGTGAAAGGGAAAGTCACCTCCATCTTCCAACACGTATTGGAGATAGGGCATAACATCAATTTCGAAAACACCAAAACATTAGCGAGCGATGAAAACTTCTACTCTCGAACAATCAGAGAGGCTATCGAAATTGAGAAACGACCGAGTAGTATGAATAAGAGAGATGATGCCCAAAGATTACCAAGAACGTGGAAATCCATCCTATCACAAAACAAAAACAATCCGATCACACCAGAGGAACAAGGTCGGACCTTATCAAGTAATTACCATACAGACATAATGAAAAATGCAGTAGAACAAACAAAGAAAGTGGGAGGGGCCCAGGTCGAAGATACCATCAATGAACACCCCTATATATTGAGAAGTAGAACTCGAAATAATTAGTCGAGTTCAAAGGACGAATCTCAATCATCACCTAGAAGATGGCAAATGAGACTTTGCCGAAACGTTGTGACAATTATCCTTCAGGGGATCAAAACCACAGAACACGGAATGAAACCCGAAAAAACAACTCATCATACTTCGTCCGTGAGAATCTTCATGCTAACATATATATATATATATATATATTCTAAGGTCTCAATCTGCCTACTCCTTAGATCGAACTGTTCGACTCGTGACGAGACCTGGGGAGTAGGCAGATTGAGGCCCCGGCGTCAAGTCACAAACCCTTGCCCCCTGTGACAACACCTGAGGAGTAGGCAGATTGAGACCTCAGCGTGAAGTCACATTCACCTCTTGAAAATGGCTCCAAAATCGGAGCCGAAACGTCGAGAACAAAACTCCAGACGCGGTTCAACCCGAACTCAACAACAACACACAACTGACCGCGGAAACCTATCCGAACATATATATATATATATATATATATATATATATATATATATATATATATCCCATGATAAACTAGGTAAAATAAAGCCAGTGTGCTATAATATATATTCAGGTGATATTCACATACATGAAAAAAAAAACACGAAGCGAGTACTAGTCCAAAACGACCTGAGTACAATATGTTTGAAATGATTAAAATAATTTCCAAACTCTTCGGTAAAGTATAGAAAAAACAAAAAAAAAACAAATAATTACAGCCAGTTTCAAACCTTAAATGCCAAATGGCGAGTCTGAGTACTACAAAAGAAACAAATAACCAATTTCTACATGAACTATAAAATTTATATGTAACAAAAAGGTTTAAACCTAAAACTTTACTCATGTCAGAAGGTCTGCCGTCTTTGGTTATTTTTCAAAATGAAAATATTTGCTAACTCGTGATTACTTGCTTCTTTAAAATGAAGCTCTGTAGAAGTTCAAAGTAGCACAGTCGTTTAGTTTTTGCTGTGTCATCGTGGACCGTAAATACGTTTTTGATTTGATCTTCAGATATACTTAAAATTTTTTTAGTTTTTTTTACAATATATACGGTATACATACGTACCTTTGTTGATAGTGACTACTGCTTTGAGTAACAAACTCCGGCGGTTTTGTCACTGACTCTGTTGCCAGCGTGATAATAAAAATCTTTATAACCCGACACCAATGAGACCGATACATAATTTGTTCTAAACGAAACATTTTTGCTACGAGAGCATGGTAACAGTTTCGTAAACCAGAACTTCACTATGGGGTCTCCACCCCCATAGCCAATTCTCTATGGGGGCCCGAGCCCCCATTGCCCCCATGGTTCCGGCGCCTCTGAGTACGAGTGTCGTACAAGTTTAAATGATAATGGACAGCTTCACGAGTGTCTTACGTATACGGCGAGCTAGACATGTGTAATATAACTCTGCATTTGCAACCTCAGCGGGTGCGCATTTTCCAAGACACTTCATAAAAAAGATACCAAAATCCAAACCTACTGCAAGACCTCCCGTTAGAAGGTGTGCATTATGTTCTGCGAATAAAAAAAGAACCGAAACGACTTACCAGTGCGACATTTGTAACGTCGGATTGTGTGTGACACCTTGCTTAGAACTGTATCGCACCAAAAAAACTTTCTGAATTTTGAAAGTATTCCTTTATCTTTTCTTTCTTCTAGGCGTGGAATTATCTTTAATTTTTTCCATTTTTCTTTCATTATGCCTCTTCTACACTATTCGCGAAGTTCCTCGGCGGAGTAGTCCAGAGAATAGAAAAAAATTCAACTTAAAAATGGTCAATGATATTCCAGTGGTGGATCTCCATTTCATTTTAATCACAATTTATCATCGAAACTCGTGTCTGCATAAATTTTGCTCAAGCCGAAGTGCCTGTCTACACTATGGTATTCGTCTAACATCGCTCAACTTCGCGATTAGTGTGGAGGAGGCATTATTGTTATGAGTACGACTGTCGTACGTATACGTCAAATATAAAAATCTGCGTACATGGAGTACTACATAAAAACAACACCCTCGTATAGAAAGGGTTAAATTGATATATCACCTATCCGAGACTCTTCGGGTCACTACTTCCAGAACCCTAAAAAGTTTGTTTTTTATTCGAAATCATTTATCACGTGAGTTTCATCAGTGGGTGGATATAAATATCTTATGAAAGATACATTCCCTGACGTTTCCCCTTTGAGAGTTGAGTGAGTTGAATATTCCCTAAATGAATTGACCACTTGATAACATCTTAATTCGTGACTGTCTGAAATCAAATCCAGCTACTCTGACTGAACCATCTGTATATCGACATTCAGGAAACTGATCGTATCAGCACCCTGTTGATATAGAACTTTGAGGAACTCTTATCGACATTTTTTTCTGAATCAATAGTAAAACACCGATAAAAAAAACTCACTGATAAATAACAGCATTGTCATGTGAAACATCGTGGGAAGATCGATTTCATTCCTGTTTGAATCACCCATTTTTATACTCTAAACAATTTCCATATATTCAAATATAAATGTTATGAGAATAGAAGTAGCATATCACAGTCAGGAACACGACTATTTCTGTGAAGAGAAAAACATTCCCAGAAACTGATTTTTTTTTTCAAATGAATGTAGTTCACTTGTTAAGTAGTCTCGAAGAGGAATGTGTCAACAAAATTTCAAGCATTCAGAACAGATGAGCTCAAAATAACCATTTTTGGAAACGTTAGCTGTATCTAGGAGGGATGCTTTTCTCCGAGTGACAGAAGTTTTTCTAAGTTTGGGAATGACTTGTCATTCCGATGATTGAGATTTCATTGCAAATTGTAATTGTCATCTACTTGATTCAAGTTTCTTGTGATTGTTATGGACATTGATCAGGAAAAAGTGACTTATATGAGAGTCTGCACCTGTCTCGTCGTAAGGAAGGTGAGTAGTTGATTTAGATTTTTTTCTGAATGAATCATATTGTTCTAATTTTGCTGTTGTTTCTTCCATAGCAGTCTTATATCCATATCACGTTGATTTGCAGAAGAAAACACCGAACATGAATGTCATATTCAATCATTACAAAATTGTTTTTGAATGACTCACATAATATAAAAACTTCACAATTATCTGAGACTGATGTTATGAAATGAACATCTTCCTGAAATGGAAAATGCAACGAATACTATGTTTTCAACAAAAATCGAAATTAATATGTGGAGAATCAGCGGGATATAATGGTTCATACCTGAGGTCTCTGAGTGCATTTCTTGGATATGGAAAACTTGTTGTCTCTTCTCAGTTCTCTAAAAAATTGGCACTTACTGAACAGTCTAACAACAGAAAAAATTTACTTTTATTGAACTCCGTTATAATAATTATTCCAATGACGAACTGAGGAGTATTGTAAATTGTAATATTGAAAATAATATTGAGGTTCCTCATCAGCAATAACGAGAAAACTATATTTCAATAAAGGACCAGGCAGCCGGCTTATGGAGAATGGTCTTCGCTGAAATTGCATGATTTGTTAGTATATTGTAGTTGACGACTTCCTGAACAATACTGTCCATGGATCCAACTCAATTGTATGACTAGTTTCAGAAGATCCAGAGTGGTGAAGTTGGGAAATGGCCATTTTTTGAAAGCATGTATTTCTTATTATCTTCAATGTATCATTAATACAAGCCACTGTTTGCAGATTTAAAAATTTTAACTGTTGTGTCGATGTATATCTTCAATTCCCTTGTTTATGTCAAGACTCATTGTAAAATGTTCAAAAACAGAGACGATACATGTTTTCTCTCAGGGCATAATCTAAGACAAAATCACAATGTTCTTGTTCCCAATCATCGATTGACTGAAGTATCAAATGGACCTCCTATCTCATCAATAAAATTATATAATAAGCTCTCAATGTCGCTAAAGCAAATTGATAACATTAAGACTTTTGAGGGGTGAACTTAAAAATCTTCTCTATGAAAATGTTTTTTATTCACTCAGTGATCATTTTCAGGCGGATCTTGAATCATAGTTAATGTAAATTGCTCGTTCTGTGAATAATTTTATGGATTGCAATGTTGTTATTTCATATTCTATAAATTTGTGTGTGTTTTTTTTTAACGATATGTCGTCCTATGTGTTCAATTTTGTTAGTATTGAGTCTTATATTATAAACTTGACTGTTTTCATGCTTTTTAAAAAAGTCTACGGAAATGAAGAATTTGAATTTGAATATTTCTGTGATTGTGTTCTAATGACACTAAATATCAGTCCTTCATGCGAGAAAGTTTCATCTCCTACAGGGATACTCAAAAATTCAAAAAAGTAACGTCGACTTGAAATATAATTCATCTTTCAGGAATCCAAATATCTGGCTGGATTTGATTTTGGTTGGTTTATAATAAAAAGTTATGCAAACATTTTCTACAGGGCGACTCAAAAACTTTAACGCCCCTGTATATCCAATAAAATCCTATATACTTGGTACTGCATGTTAGTAAGTGACATTAAGTCATTTTGAAATACATATAATTCATATATGACATACAGGGCTATACAAAAGTTATGTATTGAATAAAACTCAAGAAGAGACTTTTTTGGGAATCATCCTGTAATTGAATATTTCCTCCGTGAGTTTCTGTAATAGTTCCATATTCCCATAACTTTGAATTTGTTGGTCGGATGTACTTATTATATTCATTTAAACCCTTATACAATAATATTTTCATAGAATTCGATAAGTTACATCTTGGCAAGTGGAAGTCATCATTTTGTCTTGTTTCATAATCATGTGTACTATTTCGATAAATTATAAATTCCTTAAAATATGTTGGTAGCATATTATTAACAATCTCGAAAATGAATATCATTGAAGTTCTGTAAAATCTATCTTTTATAGATAACCAGCTTAATGTATCAAGCATGAGATTGATAGTACAATAACGATTACAATTCAAAATCACTCTCATGCCTCGGTTCTGCAGTTTTTGTAATGCCATGATTTTATTCTGGTCACAACCATAAAGCAGAGAACTACAATAATCAAAATGAGGTTGTATTATGGTGTTATAAATGGTGATCTTAGCAGCAGTTGACAGGTGACGAGAGATTCGTGTGATAAAGTATAGTTTTTTTGAAATATTTTTCGACATGTAGTTGAAATTTGCTCCAAAAGTTAGACTGTTATCTATCAAAAAACCCAGATATTTGAACTCTCTTACAAAATCTAATTGTTCATTATTAATTTTCAGTGGAAATGATCTGAGATTCAATTGTTTATATCTATAGACTGTAGTCAAAACCATAGCTTTAGTTTTAGATATATTCAATTTCAATTCATTTGTATTGAAGTACTCATGTACCTGTTGCAAACACAGGTTCATTTTAGTTAGAGCAACATTCAAATTCCTATGAGATATGGATAACAAGGTATCATCAGCGAATAAGTTGATAAAATCACAATCAAGTTCTAAGTCTATATCGTTGATGTATATTAAAAAAAGTAAGGGCCCCAGAACACTACCCTGAGGTACCCCAAATTTAGTATTTATAGGCTTGGAGATATGATGACAAGCCTATCATTACACCTTCTCCCAACCGACCATACGTAATAAACGATCTGTGTCCATTTTTCCAGTGCTTTTGAACAGCTCCAACCAAGAATCACGATGAATTCAAATCATAGTTAATGTAACATCGATTAAAAAAAATAATTTCAATGAATTTTTTGAAACCTGTAAATTATTCGAGCATGACCGAAATCGTATAGTTATTACAAAAAAACTTGACGACATTCGTCCTACAAATGCGCCATGGCATATCAGATAATTTTTTGAAAAGAATATTTCATTATCCTTCTGACAAACAACTGGTTCGATTATGAATAAGAAATAGTTGTGTTTAATGAAACGACAATCAATCTGTTATTATAAAATGCAGCTTAGGTTAAAAGTTATATATACATTTCGAGCCGAACAAGGATATAAATGTGACGAGGAATTAGTTTGAAGAGAGGGACATTGCAATTGTGAATTTTAAAAAACCACAATTTTCCAACTTCAACGCCCTGTACCTCTGAAACAAGTCATAGGATTGAGTTGGAGCCATTGTTCAGGAAGTCGTCAACAACAATATACTAAAAATTCATGAAATTTCACCGAAGCCCATTTCTCCATAAGCTGGCTGCCTGATCATCTCATTTAATTCAGCACCTTTTTTTTGTATCGGAAAGGTCTTATTTCTGTACTTCTTTTTAGGGGTGTACCACTCACTCCAAATGGTGAGAACATAAAATATACGGAATCAACTAAGCAACGGAAGTATTCCATGGAAATTAATATTCATATCACATAAATGCCTGTTTGTTTATAACAGAATGATCGGATAATTCAAAACGGAATGAATCTATTCGTCCAATGACAGTTGGGCTTCCGCATAATTATAGATTTCCTAATTTTCACTGTGACCGATATTACGTGTTGAATTGAATAATTGGACAATTTTCCGTTAATTCATGATATCCGATCATCTTCCGTGAACGAAGTGGCCCAAAAGCAATGACAATTTTGAGTTTTGTATATTGTTCGTTTCCGTTAACCAGCTGACGGACGTCAACCCTCAGAAGTCGAAACTTGTGCGAGCAATGGATCAACGAGGCCTTACCTTTTAACGTGCGATTACCCATATATTGATAGATATATACTCATCTTCAAAATATTTTTTTTTTCAATAAATGGTGGCACTATTGCGTTTCTGGTTATTTTTTAAGGAGCATGATGACGCTCTTGTCTGAATCAAAGAAGTTGCAGCAGATTACAGTTGCTCAGTATTTAGGATATCGCTTGGTGTCCCTAGGTTGATTGAGTTCGAAACGATGAGAGCGACATGGTGAGACGTACAAGGGTTTTTTCATATCTTGATTGATGACATCGTTTTAGGAGCAGGTAATAACACAGTTTGGAGAAATTCCACCTGGTGGTTCTTCGTTGAATTGTTAATCAGTTGTTATTTATAGTCACTACCGAAATATGCCATCCTGCGAGCTTAAGATTGAAGATGTCTCAGCTATCAAAGTTGCGATTCCCAATACGAACCGAAAATTATTCTCGTGATGGAAACCGATCCGAAACCCAGCTACCGTAAGCAGTGGTTACTTTGCATACGTTTTCGTACATTTCTTATCATAAATTTTCCATTTATCGACATAATGGAGCCTGAAAAAACTATATGATATTTTCATGTTTCTGCTACAGGCTGGTTCGATTAAAATGTCAAAAATCGAGTGGGAATTTTTTTTTTGAAAATTTGGCAAAGTCACCAAACGAAAAGGGTTACTTTGCTAACAGTCAATAAACCCACTATTAACCAAAGTACACTCCGTATATCGGTGACCTCACCACCATTATATTGTTTCAAGAACATGCTAACCATAAAAAAAATATCAGAGTGGACATAGGAAAAGTGTTTACAAAGGAAATGAAATGGCTGAATAATCATTGGGCTAACGTATGAAACTGTGAAATAGAGCTTGTATTCTTGTCAAAATAGAAATAAATACCTAAAATATATCAAAATGTATTTATAATGACGTATAGAGAATATACATTCAGTTCTGCTATGAAATAATGGAAAACACGATGTGTTTCTGGAGGAGGGAATATCTTCATGTAATTCATTTCTGGAACTGAAGAAACATCTTCAACTGATGGGAAGACGAATGTTTCATTCTGTCTCCTCAAGAAAGAGATGTTGAATTCATCATCTACGACGCTAAAACTTTTCCGATAAAATTTCGTACGCATCTCTTTGTGGGGAATGCTACCACCACAAAATCTCCAGATCGCGCCGTTATTGTTTCTGATGTTTGTTCGTCATTCTCCTCTTGCATCATATTTGCATTTTCTTTGGTTTGGTTCATATCCTCATTCTGTATTGCAACCTACACATCTGACTCATCGTTATTGGGAAGTTCAAAATCTTCTGCAGACACATATTTTCCCGGCCGGTGCAACTCTGACCATTTTTTTTCCCTCTTTGTGCCGTGTTCGTAGAAGGCGAGCGCATTTTTCTTTCAAATAATCAAGTAATGTGCCACTCAAGGATTCATGAACGTTATCTGGCCATTTTTTCAAAACTTCATCGGTTGTCAAATTAGTTTTGGGCCATCTTTTTTCGAAGACTATGGTATAACGACAGTAACGAATCAGTCTTCAAAAGAATATCTATCGATCCATCCTGACTTTGTTCGGTTATAACGTGTACCTGGTGGTCCTCCCAATGTCCACTGATCGTATATCCTTTCAGCCTTGAACACAATATAAGGCGGAAAAGTTCCACAATCGCCTGTTATTACAAACATGAAATAAATTGAAGATTCAGAAGTCTTTCTGGGTATTTGGTGCCCCATTTAAAAACTCATTTTCTTGTCCAGGATCACCAAAAAGATTAGTTTCATCATACTTCATGACTTTAGCAGCAGGTATTCCATCCAAACTTCTTTCAAGATATCTTTCGAATTCTTTTTCAGTTTTTTCAGCCCTGACGGATTTGATATCGTGGCAAATCCTTTAGGTGAGTTTGTCTTTGTTTCGATCCAAGAAGTTTAGAGCCCATTCTCGTCCAGGAAAATTATCCAGTAACACTGGAATATTCCAGAACGGTCCAAGTACCTTTTGACTACGTGCCTTACATCAAGTCACGATAGAGGGCTCCCAAACTCAGCAGCACGTCTGCGGATGTGTCTTTCTTCCAATTCGGATTGAATGGTGAGCCCTCCCACTTTGCCATTGTTTTCATTAATTTTGTTCAAAAAATTTCTATATGGAATGGAATACAAGCGTTTGCCATCTTTTATTGATATTTCTCCTGTTCTTATTCTGTTAATAGCAGTCAATAGGGTTTCTTCTGAGTAATTTTTGTATTGGCGACTGCCTAGCTTTCTGTTATACTTGCGCGGCGTCATAAATTCTGTAAATAAAGAACGGAAAAGGTGTAGAATCCGGTGTCCTCACCGATTTTAACGAAATTTTCAGGGAAGGTTAAAAACGCCATAAAATGAGTATTGACATTAAAAATTTTCCGCGGAAACGATGGAAAAGTTTTTTTTTTTTAATGAAATACACATTCGAGGTTTAAAACACCTAGAATAAAATTGATGAATATAACATAATTTTGGGCGTTTACGTGATTTGGCTATATGACTGATCTAAAAATACTACTGTAGAGTTTTGCTGCACAAATATGTAGTTTGGGTGTCTCAGTATTAGATATTTTCATGTAAGAAATTGCTGAAATTCTGTAAAGGGTGAAATTTCTTAATGACAAATGTCAAAAACTGCTGTCTAATTTCAAATCAAGCGGTGTTGCCATATTTTCATCAATTTGAATTATACCAAAATATCATTCTGAATGAATGAATTTTCTTTTTTTTAATGTCCTTTTTGTAATCTTAAAATAGAAACAATCTTAAACCTGCAGTAAATTGTTTTGAAAATATACTTTATAAGAATTTGACAAACAATATTATGATTGTATTTTAGAATCTGCCCATATTTTTTACTTGATAATGATTTTCGATTCGAGTTATCCATGAAAACAATTTGAAAGTTAGTGTTGATGTTTTCAATTGGAATCAAGATGAATGTTATTACAATATTTCAGATTTGTGAAAATAAAGAATTATTATTACCACAATTAGGAGTTTGGAATTTAATTCCGAATGAAGGAGAGTATCCTTGTCCGATATGTGGAGGGAGTTTAAAACTCACTGAAGATGTGTCCAGATAATAATGCGATTGTACCTACTTGAAAAAATGGTTTTTTATTCAAATATATTTTATTCATTATGCATAATACGGTTCAAAATATATTAATATATTCACCTTTTTGTACTGTTAATGACGGATCTTTATTTGAAATATTGCGTTCATTTCTCTTACCGGATATTAAACTCCCTGCAAAAGATAGGAATCATTCGTCCTTTTCTGCACTATAGATCTATCAAAAGACACACGATATACTCACCAAGTCTCATTAGCACATTATTTTACCTTCTTTATCAGGATATTTGAGCAAATTTCCTGGATTTTCATAAAAAGATGGAAAAATTGTCTGGAAGATTTCAGCTGTTTGGAAACGGCTGTTCCGCGCGCGCGGAACAGCCGGAAGCGTTTTACACCCGGGTTTTGCTCAATGACACTCATGGCGATTTTGTCGGTGTTGCACTTCTTCGCAGAACGAAAAAGGCCTTGTTGTTGAGCCCAAGTGATGCCGTCCATTGGTGTCTTCGGGAGGGAATTCAATTCCACAGACGAATGTAACTCGCAGCCATGATATGCATAAAGGACCTAACCTAACTTTTTCATTCGACCTTTGCGGACGATGAAAGTCATGCCAATCGACTCAACTCGACGAGTTACGTCTAAAAACGTTTTCGGTCGCCCACTGGCGGGGATCCGTTAAAACGAATGTTAGCCAAATTTTATATCTTTTGAATTAACTAGTTTTGTTTTTAGACCGGATGGATGGAGATGGAATTGTTATAATATGGTTTCTGCTCATAAACAGAAAAAGAAAAAATGCCGCTACTCTAAAGAATTCAGAGATGGAACATTTTCTCTGAATCCAAGATGTCCATTTTCCAAATTCTTGCTTTTGTTAATTCATGGTTGGAAAATGCCTCACTTTCACTAATATGTGAACAATTAGAAATGAGCAAAAAACTGATATAGACTGGGCAAGTTTTTGCAGGGAGGTATTAGTACAATCATTTTTTGTCAACCCTGAAAATCTTGGAGGTCCGGGGAAAATTGTGGAAATCGATGAGAGCAAATTCGGGAAAAGAAAATACCATCGTGGCCATCATGTTGAAGGCCAATGGGTATTTGGGGGGTTTGAGAGGGGCAGTGGAAAAATCTTTATGGTGGCAGTAGAGCAGAGAGACACTGACACTCTGCTTCCAATAATAGAACAGTGGGTTGATAAAGGTACTACCATGTATTCTGATTGCTGGAAAGCCCACAACTGTATTTCGGAAAATGGTTATAAATACCTTACGGGCAACCATTCCATTTCGTTTAAAGATGCCGAAACCGGAGCACATACTAATGTAATAGAGTCATCGTGGCGCCATGCGAAAGCAATCAACACTTCCAATGGGCGTAAAAAAGCCCACATACCTGGAAATTTGTTAGGTATATGTTCTACAAGAAATGTAGCCACCGCAATAAAAATCGTACAGATGAGTTTTTATAGTTAGCCGGTCATTTGTACAATCCTGCTTCCAATAACGACGACAATGGAATCCTTTATGAAGCTGACGAAGATGAAGTTAACGAGTTACAGGAAGAATTTTGAGTCAACTCCCAACAAAAACGGCCCTTTTTATGCCACCAAATAATCTAAAATGAATTCGATATCAATTTTTCAAATATCTTATAATCTAAGATATCAATTTGCAATGTGACAACATTGCACATATTCTAAACATCAATTTTTGACATTCGACAGCGAAATGTCAGCTGAGGAATTTCATTTTCTACAGACTTTTTAGCAATTTTGAAAATGAAAAATATCCAATACTGAGACACCCAAGCTATATATTTGTGCAGCAAACTGTACAGTTGTATTTTTAGATCAGTCATATCGCCAAATCACGTAGGTAAACGCCCAAAATTATGTTATATTCATCAATTTCATTCTAGTTGTTTTCAACTTCGAATGTGTATTTTATTAAAAAAAACACTTTTCTATCGTTTCCGCGGAAAATTTTCAATGTCAATACTCATTTTATGGCGTTTTTACCCTTCCCTGAAAATTTCGTCAAAATCGGTGAGGACATCGGATTCTACACCTTTACCATAAAAAACATATGACTCGATAGCACAGTCACCCCAAAAATTTTGCAAATTCGAAAAAATAGTATATTTTTTCAATCAGTCGACATAAGTAAACGAAAATTTGGTAACATCTTCCCAAATTTATGTACTATACCTCATATAGGCTCAAATGAAACTACAACATCAGGTTATTCCTACCCGGCCCTTAGCAGTTTAGTAATAATAATTTGGCTCCAAATACTCACCAGCCTAAGCCATCAGATACAAAAGGTCGCAACAAAATGGCGCACGGAATCTGTCTACATGTGCTCGTATACTATGCTGTGATAACTTCCTATATTCACCACTAGACACCTATTGCCAACTTGAATGTTAAAGAATGAAAACAGTTTTTATGCAAAGTCACCTTCGATAGCAAAGTAACCCCTACTTACTACTACCAGCTTCTCATGATTTCAGATGTCAGTCACTCAATGTCCCGTTCAACCTGTTTTCTTGGTTTATCCATGGAAAGATTAGGTGATGTAGTTTCCAGTGGAATGTTAATCAGTTAAAAAACATTTCCAGCTGAAGATGTGAAAATATCTGTATACCTTGGAGACAGGTCAAAAAAATATTCTGTGATATATTTTTGATGAGGGTAATGGAAGATATTTTTTCCATTTCAGCAAATTATGGAAAATTGAATGAGAAAGAGCCTTTTGTGCCTGCGGTTGACATTCACTGGATTATAGTAAACAGGAAAAAATATTTCTTCACGTATTCGAGTCGAAATGGAAAATAAATTACAAAGCCCCATGCTGAATATAAATAATAATGAAACCCCTGTTTCGCTTTTCATTAAAATTCGCAACAACAAAGAGCAGAACAAGCATTACGGACCCTCGTGAACACTATAGTTTACGTTGGAAAAGCAATTAAGAACAACATGACGACGTGAGTTTTATGCCAGCAACAGTGAAAAGAGTAATGATGGAAATCATCGAATCCATTATAATGGCTTGAGACTTGTTTATCCCTTTCGTTCGTTCAGAAACATCATGAAAATACTCAAATCGTGGTTCGTTCAAAAACTAAAAAAAAACCTCTGGTAATTGAGAACTGAAGGTGTTTATGCAGGGAGGAATCATATCATATTGAAAGGAATTTATTCAAGTTCACATTGCACCAGATGAAAATAGGTAGATCACACCTGCGAAAAATTGCAGGTGTAATTTTTCAGTTGTTTTTGGGTAGTTTCTGACCGCAAAATCTAAAATAACTGTCAGATTTGGTATATCAGATATGGCTTATGAGATGCGTAATATTGACGCTTTCTTGAATAAACTAAACTCATTTTAATTTATATACATTCTTTATCAGCTATGGGTTGGCAAAGACCTCGTACCGAAGAAATATATATATATATATATATATATATATATATATATATATATATATATATATATATATATATATATATATATATATATATATATATATATATATATATATGCCCATATGGTGGATGGAAATACTGGTACAGAAGGCGGCCTTATCGAAGATTTAGCTGCGCAAGTGATCGAAGAATTCATGTCATGGTCAGCTACAGTGATGAATATTGTATCTCTCAGATTCAGATTCGGTGATTTGGTTTTTGCTTCATGAAGTATGTGTGAAAAGATGCTCAAGAAAATTGCGATGCACTGTACATCTATGAGTTTTCTAGGTGATTCACCTGAAAAAAAAATCCTCCAAGAGATACATTAGCTGTCACAGTAGAGTTCTCCTGAAAGGTTTTCTCAATATCAATTAGGCGGAAATCCCCACCGCTATAACTATATGAACTTTTCAAGAGCAGCGGTACGACATATTCAAGGCCATTACACGGCTTACTGAGGACAGATCCCTACAGCTACATGTGACGTGGACAATTCTGCCTTATTTCCATCAATTTTTCCAAAATCTGCAGTCTGTAACGGGGCGTATATTCTGTTCTATGAAGATGAATGCACTGAGTTATACTTTCAATAGAGTTTCTATTGTATTTTACTATATATTATACTTATGCTTTTTGTGTACTAACCAGGTAGAATGATCAGTTATATGAAGAAAAATTAAGTCCCGCTTCTACCGTGATTCGACTTTTGGTCGTTTACATTCGTAGAGGGGCATCAGCTGGTTAGCATAGAAAAACATATTTTCGAACCCATGAACTTTTAAGAAATATTAATTGTTTTCTCATTTTGTTAACATGATGGCTACAGCGGAAGTATTTGTTTGATATTGAAACTTGGAAAGATGACAATTATGAGTAATACTGTAAAAAGAAACCGAGATATATGAGCATCCAATTACTCCATATCACAATAATTGAAAACTGGATGACATGTTGCAACACTCCAAATACTACAAATAACATCTGAAAGAGAAACTATCTCAAAAATGTTATTGGTAATCTTCCTAACTTTGTCGAAGCCTCTGCTTCCACTATGAGAAGGGATCCAAACAGATTCAGTTGCAACTAGAATCAAGGGGGGACTTCTTGAATTGATTTGTTTCAACCCACGGCATTTGCAGGAAGAATTGATGGAAATAAAATTGAAGACCAGTCTTTCAAAAAGTGTTAAGTATTGGGCCATATTTTGTGTGTCATAATTCATGTGCTGTATTTATGTCAAAAAAAAAAGTGAACATTGAAAGAATGTAGGCTGTCACGGCCTGTCATGATACATCCCAAGTTTTTCGAGCTTGGGGGCTTCTTGTGTAATCTTGAATTCCGGAGCTTTCTAATGCTACTAGCAAATCAAGAGGTGCTGTACTGTGTCTGACCATTTTCTGTCGGGCGTTGGTTTCACTAGTTATGTCTGGCTTTGTCGTTAATTCCTTCAGGACAGGATTGCCAAATCTTCTTAGAGTTCAGCCCATCTTCCTTTCTTTTGAAGTTATCCTTGTGCTCATAGATCCAAATTGCTTCTTGATGTGACTCGTTTTTAACGGGCAGCAAATTATTTTCCAAGGAAATCCCTGTATTCTGGTGAGTCAATACCCAGATGTATCAATACCATCGTATACGGAATATCATGAGAGTTCATATAAAATGAAAAAGTGGAGAAGCAATTCGAAATGGAAATCGGAAAGGTATATAAATCCTCCATCCTGTCATAAACTGGTAATCAGATACACTGAACAAAGAAAATATGTTGAGAATCATGGGGCGTATGGAAAAAAACGTATGCAAGGAAAGATTGCGACATGTTCTATAATACTGTTTTCGGTTTCACATCTCTTTTCTTCAACCTGTCAATCAATTTATGGGACACTCGGTGCAGCGTATATTTCCGTTTATCTCTCCATTAAAATTCTCAACAAATAGCAGAGTAAACATTGCTGACCCCTCTGAATACTAGTTCACGTAGAAGAAGCAATTAGGAATAACGTGAATTTTATGCCTGCGAGAGTAAAAAGAGGGGTGATGGGAATCATCAAATCCATGACTATTATGGCTAGAGACCTATTCCTGGCATTCGTTACTGCGGAAGAAACTCGATTTCGTTTTATTTCCGTCCTTTTGAAAACGTGATGGAGATACTAAAACAAAACTGTACACATATACTGGGTGTGGTAATAGAACCACCACAACTCATTTCTTTTCATGTATTCGAGGGGTTAACGTCATTTTTTTGTGATTTCAAAATGGGTACATCAACTACAGACGTTATGAGTAGAGGAATATTGATATATGGCTATTCTCCACTCCACTGAGGCAAATTCGAATATTCGTTGTATATTCCTAGTGACTATGGATATATGAAGAGGAAGTTGCGATTCGGAGAGTGTGAATGATCAGATCGAAACTTAAAACGAATATTCGCTCTTCGATAACTAGTACTGGATGCCCGTCACAACTGTCGGGAATATTCATCACTTGCCAATAAGAATTTCAACATGCTCAGCGTCGGATTATGGGATTCTACTAGGCGTCCTCCAATCATTTGTTGTTGATCTGAAGAGTGAGTCTCGAAAAATGCACCTACTAAAGCGTCCTAGTTTGAATCTCTCAACTTGACATCAGCGACTGTAATTGTTTTCGAATACGTATAAAGTACAATATAATTACTCCTTTATTTTTTCTGCTAAATTGAGAAGAATGAATGTATCATAACTAATTTTTGTCTCATAATACTAGATAGAGCATTTGTTTGATGTATTTATCTCACATATATTATATTACTTACATGTCAATCGATTACATAACTATTGAACTTCAAAAAATGAATAACAAACAGCTGAACCTGTCATTAGGTATATTCAATCTTTTGTCTGAATGGATATCCAGCTACAAGAGAAACAAAACACCCAACATCAGTTAAATTCAGTAGTCTCGGTAGTGTAGAGCTAGGCATGTCAGCCTTCCAATAAAAAACACAGACTTTCGAAAACGACAACGGTAGATTGATTACTATGCTTTATGTTCACTCTTATCGTGATTGAAATCACAAGCAAAGCCATATCGAACGCAAATAATGATATTTAACGAAAGTTTAGGTGAATATATCTTGATATGATGCCAGAACTGAAATACTTACATGAATGGAAAGGGTGGTGAAAAGAACTCGAAATAAGGCTTTCTACTCGGGTTTCGGAAGGAACCCAACGGAGCTATTGTAGTAGGAAGAAACAATTCTCATCATCGAAGTCATATCAGACTCACATATAAATGACAAACCTTCGGAAACGCAAAGGTCGTTTGATTATTCCGTTTCATCTCACTCTTGTCCTAATTAAATTCGAATCATCAAATGAAGTATCGGACTGTTAGACAAAAAATAACGAAATCTTGCGGAAAACCGTTGGATGAGGGGGTAAGTGAGGTTGAAAAACGACATCCAATTCACGAAAATTTGGGGAAGTAAGGTTAGGCGATGATTGACCACACTGGATACAATTATCTTATAACATGGAATGTAAAATATTGATTATGAACATTAAAAAATACAATGGAATATATTATTTTCACAAGTACACTCTGTATAAAATCATTATTTCAGTCTATGATATTTATTCTGGAGACGAAAAATCCAAATTTTTCAGAAGTCAATGTTCGTTTTGACAAAAGTTGTACATATTTTTCGAAAATTTGTCAAACTTCCACACTTTTTCACTTCTATCGGCAATTCATTGAAAGTTTTCAAGCCTTTATAAAATAGTTGATTTTGTCCAAAATTTGTATTAAACGTTGTCAATTTGATATCATTGGCTTTCCTTGTATTATAATTTGTGTTGTAGCTAGTGAGTTCCAATTTGTCTTTCAGGTATTTTGGAAATATGTTATTTTTCAATTTATATAAAAATATATAAGTATTCAGATATAATCTCTGTTTAACACTCGAAATTTCAAGGGACTCATGCATCCATAATAATGATGGGGTGGACTTCAAACATTTTATAATCAATTTATAGGAGAAATAATTTGTAACGCCCAGAAACGTTATATTAATAGTATTGAAATTAACTTTTTCAAAAATTGGGGCGAATTTGAGGATTTCAGCGAGTCTGGTATCCCAGTGTAAATTCGCCACTGACCATACCTACTTTTCTACTTCTCGCACTTATAACAACCAAAGTCACATCGACAAAAATGAATATTGTTACGATATTTCCTTGGCGTTCGTCGATTAAAACACCAAACAACACTAAACTTCTTTTATTATAACTCGCTATCACAATACAATACAACACAATCACTTAAATCGCTCTGATAACTTTCCAATGCTCGCTCGCTACTAAAACTCTCTGTACTAACAATTCTGCCTTCGCACAAAGCTCTGCTCCACGTAGATCTCAACAACTCTCGTCACTAAGCTCTGAATACAAAATTCTCTCACTAACTCTAA
>JAVJAQ010005263.1:0-236879 GCA_032362365.1 Zygogramma bicolorata
TGATTTGAGTTGTGGAAGACTTGATGAATAATATTATGGAGGTTGCCGGACAGAATTATGGTCCAATTTTTTTTTCGGCCCTTCAATAGGAGTTTTCGATTCCATCGCTGTAGTTGTGAAAAAATATGTTGTATAGAATGCAAGAACCATTGACCGCTATTTCTCGACTGGAATGATTTTGCAATATCCTTTCAAACCTGGAACTGAAAGTTGCCAAAATAGCCCGTTGTCAGTTTTATTATAAATCTCCTTCCCAGCGTCACATACCTTCTCTCGAGTTTTGGAGCGGGCCGCGCTTTTCTTAACAGTTTTTGTGACTTCAGTTATAGCTGAACTTCATCCATTATCATAACAGATACATTTTCCATAGATATAAAAAAGCAGTGCTTCGAATTTTGTGATAAATTTTTTAAAAGTGAATAAATATCGCTATAATTAAAAAATTAAAAAAAAGGCGAACGAAAAATTATGGTGAACTGGTTGGTGAATGAACCAAAAGAAACTATTCAAATGCAGCAAGTCGACGCAAAGACCAAATTTCAGACAAATTTGAGAAGTTGTTTGATCCGAATGCCGATGAAGAACACTTCTCGTGGTATAAAAGTTGCATGGCCAGCCATATCGGCGAAGAAAAAATTCCTTGTCGTCACTGCATAAGAGTGCTGGAAGAAAGAGCTTCATCATCAACACAGGGCGTAGCTGGCCCATCAACTGACTCGCAAATCAAAAAGAGACAACAGTGATTCGTCGAGTGACTCATGTTGTTCCATTTGTGGTTATACGACAAAAACCAAAACAAAAAAAAAGTAATCTTTCAACTGAAATTTCAACAGCTTTGCTGTTTTTTAATACTCCGCGTCGAAAATACAATGAAATTTTCATAAAAATTTGTTATACGAAACACCGGAGAATCTAAAATTGTCAGGCAATACACTCCATGTAGCATTGGCGGTGTTTATTGATATGTATCAGTGTAATGAACAGAAAGACACCGCAACATACAGCTATAGCCGAATTCATTCACCACCTTCCTAACTAAATCGAAACATATTCTACACTGTTGAACAATCTGAGACACTGTGACAATGACTTTCAAGGGAACATTAAGTGGTGAAGATTCTATGCACGTTACGATCATGATAGTTAATCAACAATAGAATGATGAAAAGAATACCTCACGGGCATGGCCTAGCTCTTCAGGTTGACTAGTCATTCGATATCTCGAGCTGAGCAGCAGGGAAAGACCGCGTCGAAAGCTCATAAAACTGCAGCAAAGTATTATATCACAGCTCGCAGGCAATATATCGATGATCACAAGATATATTGGGGATATGATGCCGGCGGTCCTGAGTCCATGGTTGTTGGACTCGTAAAGGATCCCTACCTCTGATTGGAATACCAGAGTGTTCGCAAAATTTCCGGGGATATGTGGTGACCGGCGTCGATGATTGGCCTTGGTAGGAGAAACAGGCCTACGTTGAATAAATCATTTAAAAAAAGAACACCTCACACACTGTTAAACCGAAACTAACTGAAACGGACTGAAAATATTTATATCAAGTCGTTCAACCAAAATCCCAGCTGACTGCAAAAGGTTTTTTTCTTGTTTGAAGAATAAACTGCAGCTCGTTCAATACCTCTGCAAGTATTCTCCAACTTTTCAAAAATCAATGCTGAAACAGAACTTTTTATTACCGGTGGATATGAAGACTCCAAAAAATCTTCAAGCTCCAAGGTAATAAGTCTTCTGAATTGCTAGACTTGAAGTCCAATCAATCACCTACAAGCAGATTGAAGGATTTTCAGCCATATTCTTGTTGCTGTTGGTGGAGGAATTGAACAAGTTTTTATAAATTGTGCAGATTCCCATGTTTTCGTACTCAACATCCACTTTTGTCATAGGCTATCGAATAGTAGTTGTTGAGGGACTTGGTTTGAAGGATCGGACAAAAATACTCTATCAAGCTGGGATTCAATTCAAATGTGTCTGAAATTATAAGAAATTTTGATGTTTTGTAATTACATTGCTTAAGGGCTGCAATACATGGGCCTCCGAACTTACTCCTATTCAGTTATGAAAGACGAGATGGAAAGTTGTACTAGGTGCAAATGGCAAAACCACATATGCCACATTCTTTGATTAGGCTTTGCAAATATAATGCTGAATGCCTGATAATGTTTTGCACTTGTAGATAGAATAAGCGATATAAATTGTATATCCCTTTGCAAATGCATCGGAAATTATTGTCAAAACTTACCTGAATGAATTTTTCACTACTTATTAATAGGTAAACCACTTTTTTCATTAAATTTGTATTGAATTAGATCATGCCGTTTTTTCCATACCTCACCTAAACCAGGTGTCAATAGTCACTAACAATTTTTTTTCGCAGCTACAGCGATGGAATCGGAACCTATTATAGGGCCAAAAAAAAAAAATTGGACCATAATTCCGTCCGGCAACCTCCGAAATATTATTCATCAAGTCTTCCTCAACTCAAATCATCAATCAGAATGAGGTCATCGGTTTTTTCAAACGGAATGTTTCGCAGCGCTTGCACTATTTTATTCGTATGGGCCGAACTCTTTCGGGGCCGTCATAAACTGGGTCAGCGTAAAATGCCGGGTCTGATGGACTCTAATAGCGCCGTTTGTGTTTCTGGATTTCGACTCCGTTGGAGTAAGGCACGAAATGAAGTGGCTTTCCTATCGGGGGTTAGCCGATATATTCCAGAAAATCGGGACTGGGATTATGATTGAGATTTGAGTGGAGTGGTTTCGGGCATAAAGACGAAAAATGGGATGCGATAAAAAGGTTAACCCTTCTCTGGAAGGGTGGTAAAGCGTAACTGAATACTAATAATGAAATCTCGAGAAAGGTGGGTTTGTCGAGCCCATAAGTCAAATCTGTGTGCTTGACTTATGCTTTCATAAAACATTGAAATGTGAGTTGAATATCAAAAGATGTCCTGTGAGCCTGGGCTGCCGAATTCAGTGTATGACTGAAGAAAAAACTAGCATAAAAGCTGCAATTTTATAAGCCAGTTTCACAATAATAGCGATCCTTATGGTCACTCAATTGACAACTTTATGGTTAACTATTCTATTGAGGCTAAATGCAGATTCTCATCCACATCCACACTGTTACTAACTTCAACTTTTTTCAAAAATCCATTGAAACCGTGGATAAATGGACACCACCTGTAACATTTCCGCCGAAGCTTCCTGGGTTTGTAACCTTTTTTTATATGCAGATTCACACGAAAGGGAGATACGAATTAACATCCACTTTGAATTTTTGAAATTTGTAAGCCTCAGGAGAAACCTTCTTCGGCAAGGAGTTCCAAAGCTCAGCTATTCCTGAGCAAGACAGGTTCGAAAGGTTTCCAAATTCACAACAAAGGGGTGGGGATTCTGTACTCGTCGAGTCATCCGTGTAGATATTGCCAAGGGTGGAACGATAGATAACAATTCGGAAGAGCATCGACCGTGAAAGTATCTCCAGAAGAGAGACAAGTCTCCGACCCTTCTACGATGTTCCAATGAAGTGAGCGAGTCTGCGAGCGAAGAATCACCAACAAGACGAATTGCCTTTCTCTGAATAGAATCGTGAAGCCTCAATGAATGTTTTGGTGCCGAACTCCACACATGAGAACTGTATTCCATGACAGGTTGTATATGAGCCTTGTAGATCATTAGAAACTGACGAGAAGTGAAGTATTTCTTTGCACGAAATAGAAAGCTGGGAAGCACTTTTAGCGTTCGATCTCACATGGTTTTCTTGTGAGAGATTATCACTGATCGTAATTCCTAGCATCGAGATACTTGATTTTGTAGGAATAGTTACTCCTGACATCTGAATATTTGATGATGATAGTTCGGATTTTCTTGAGAAGAGACATGTCTGGGTTTTCGTAGCATCAAATTCCACCAAGTTCACGTTACCCCATTCTATTATTTTTACCAAGTCGTCGTTAATTTTATTGACGTGAATGTTTCTTTGAATTTT
Organism: Zygogramma bicolorata; assembly: GCA_032362365.1. Taxonomy (NCBI): domain Eukaryota; kingdom Metazoa; phylum Arthropoda; class Insecta; order Coleoptera; family Chrysomelidae; genus Zygogramma; species Zygogramma bicolorata. The sequence continues at coordinate 4,010 of JAVJAQ010005263.1, forward strand.
TGTTTCTCGAGCTGGTATGAGGACTTTGGTAGGGAAATTGGTATGAAGAGTACTGTCGTCCGCAAAACTATGTATTGTACTAGATGTTTTCTCGAGCAAATCATTGATATGAAGTAGTAACAAAGTGGGCGCCAGAACTGAACCCTGTGGAACACCTGCATTTATTGGGAGAATATCAGATGATACCACGATCTGAAAAGATGAGAATTAATATTGAAATCTGTACAAGTGTAAAAGGGCAGATTTGTAATGTCATTTACGAGAATGTAAGCGGATTTAGTTTCCGAAACGTTTAAGATGAGAATTTTCATATATATATATATATATATATATATATATATATATATATATATATATATATATATATATATATATATATATATTGGTTCTTTATACGAAAAGTTTTCTGACTAATTGGACTTGTTCTATCCAAACCTTTTTTTCAATAGACGCAGGAACTTTTCGGGATAGATTAAAAATCTGCCCTTCTACTCTTGTATAGATTTCAACATTGATTCTTATTTTTTCAGATTGTGGTAGGTTAAAAACCCAGAAAACTACAGCACAAATATTGATCCACCAAAAAATAATAAAGTTCAAACAGCACCTCTAACGCTTTCATCAAAAAAAGAAATTGTGGTGAAAATATATCCATATAAAAAACCTTGGCGAATATCAAAATCGTTGCAATTTCTCGAGTCTCGTCACCAGTACTCCCCGATCTGTGCGTTAAAATACGAAAAATCACTTGCTAAATCAGAGCACATGAATGCAAAAGTACGCGTTCCACTTCTTCGAAAAAGTGATGAAAACCTTTGTTTTTCCGACTCCTAAACTGCCAATATCTCAGCCAATATGTTTTCTACCGCTTTCTTTCGAAAACCCTGTGATAACCAGTTGCCCACTCTTAGAGCGAATCGGTGACAAGAACATCTTTCTCACTCGGTTCGGACGAACTGAGTACGTTTTATCTGTTCCACTTCCCATCATCATGTCCAAACGATGAATCCAGACTACCCAGTGCCTGAAAACTAGCCACAGTTACTGCAATCTTCAACAAGGTGATTAGTCTCCTATCTGTTCCTTCCAAAGTTATGGAAACCATCACTGCTGAGGAAATGACAAAATTCCTTACCGAAACCATTCAACAATGGTTCATTAAAGAAAATTCTACATCAACGAATCTCCTGGAATGTGTGAATGACTGCAGAGGACAATGACCCTCGATCAGAGGAAACCAACTGATGTCATCTAGTGAGACTAACTCGGCAGGGTTCCTTGTAGATGACCCATGTTGAAACTCGAGAAAATTGAATTTCCAGGAAAGATCGACTCATGAATTGTAGACCATTTCACCGAAATTATTATGGGTGTCCCGCAGGGTTCGGTATTAGGTCTCATATTATTTATTTTGTACACGAATGATCTGCCTGAATCGTTTCTTAATAAAATTCTTACAGCTTATGCTGATGATACATCCTTGATAATACCTCACAGAAACAACCACGCTCTAAAACAACAATGTGAACTCACGTTAACAAACATGGTGACTCTATCTCTTTTTCAATTGAAGTGAAACCAATATTTTGAGATGTAAATTTTTGGGCTTGCATGGACACGAACCAAAGCTGGGAAGAACACTGCGGTCATCTGAATTCTGAACTTTCGTCATTATCATACATGTTTATGAATCTCAGAAGTGTTTCAACTAAAACTTAATTATCAATCTATATCACGCCCAGGTCGAGGTACGAGATATGTCTGCTTGGCGACTTCACGAAGGCAATGAAAGTTTTTGTGACTCAAAAGAGAATTGTTCGCATAATCGAAGGGGTATAATGAATATTCTCTCCTTCATGATTCTCTATATTTAAAAAATAGGTATTTTGGTATTCGAAAATAAATGTCATTAGAATAGCAGTCATAAGTCCTTTCATGCCGACGATACCAAAAATTTGAAATTTTACTATTGACCTTGCGACATCAAAAATTGAAGATTCTACTCGAAACTAAATGCTACCTCTGTAATTTCAAGCAAAAAAAAAAGATATAGGATATTGAAAACCAAAAATAAATCCACGCCTCACGTAAAACAATTTGATCCCAACTTGTAATAAAGAACGCTGAAATTATGACCTATAAAACATCGATAAGACCGCAGTTGTTACCTATGGCTGCGAAATAGGGACATTAACAAAGAAAACGAAATATATTCTGGCCACGTTCGGGAGAAAATCACTGAGAAAGTTTTATGTGTTTATATGAGAGGAACGGCGTATAAGGTATAACTTTGATTTAGTGGAAACTAGCCAAGGGCCAAGGTAGGAGATTGTTCTGTTCCAGTTTCGAACAGAATGAGATGGCGTATAGTATTAGTCCGAGAGGCAGTGAGAGATTTCTTGGACCAATTTTTACAGTCAAGGAGTAAAAATACCTGAACTCGACTCGGAAGGGGACACATTTCACACATATTTTTCAACCTCCTCCTTCAAACCCCTATCGAGAGGGTATCACAAACCTACAATTTCAAATGGAAAGTGGAATAATTTTTTCATGTATCCAAACATTCAAAGCAAAATCGGCTTGACATCAACCCGATAATTTTGGTACTGATGAAAAATAGAAATAAGTTTTGTGATTTACGAATCAACATTTCTAATTTTTTTTCAACGGAGGCAAGATCTCATTGTTGAAATTTTTCATTATAATCAATACCCATTTAACGTTCCCTTTTTTTGTTGGAAAAAACTGCAGATGAGTGTAGAAAAATAATTAGGGCAAAGGTTTATTTCAGTCTAGCCACTCATTCAGTTTGGTTTCTTTGGAGAATTATTTCAACATCACTAATAAACATGGTTTGTTCCGTTTCAAAGCATGCTGAAATTGTTATCTTCAATCTTCAAAAAAAAAGTTCTGCTAGACTTTCTGCTCGTTTGTTTGAGGACATTCATCCTGATAAAATGTTTCCTATGTTGCCAGGTTAGTTGGGAAGTCGATACATGATTCGTCTGTAATGTGAAACACCAACCGCAAAACCCCATCAGACAAAGATTTTAGGAAAGGATTTCATCAAAATCTATAAATGGATCACATTGTCAACTCAGTTCGAAAACTTGTTTCCTTTTTTTGCCAGAGCACCGTTAATGGTGGTACATTGAAGCCTACCACTAATTATAAATGTTTTGATTCCTAATACCCAGAAAAATGTACTTAACGCCGTTTCCGTATTTATTCTTCGAGAAAATTTCAATAAATAGGGTATCACTAGAAAGATGATTTTGTGCCTTTTCACATAATGTATCACTCGACCCCTCTTTCCGTTTGGAATTCTAAGGTTGTGACACCTTTTCGCTAGGGGGTTGAAAGCATATGTTACAGAATACGTCTAAAATGTGTTCTCCTTAGAATCAAACTCTATGTGTCCGAGCATTTTTGCTTCAAATCGCAAACAAAAGAGATATGTATATATATATATATATATATATATATATATATATATATATATATATATATATATATATATATATATATATATATATATATAAATTAATACACAAACCCAATGTTCCCCTTCGCCCCATTGTCAGTGCTTTCGGTTCCCCAACACAAAACCTTGCTAAACACCTTGCAAATACTCTCCAACCCCTTGCAGAACAGTCCTCCTCATATGTACGATATTCATTCCACTTCATTGAAATCCTCAAAAACCTCAATATCCAACAGACTGACATCCTTGTGAGTTTCGACGTAGTGTCCTTATTCACAACTATCCCTGTATCAGATACATTGGACATTCTCGAAACCAAACACCAAATTTCCAAAGGCACCCTCAACCTCATCAGTCACTGTATGTCCAGTACATACTTCCTATTTCAAGGTACCTTTTACAAACAAGTGAAAGGCGCTCCCATGGGTTCTCCCCTCTCACCAGTCCTTGCGAACCTTTTCATGGAAGACTTCGAAACTAAAGCCATTGACACGTTCGACCACAAACCCTCTTGCTGGTTCAGATACGTAGATGACGTTTTCGTCATATGGCCTCACGGCTCCGAAACTCTCCATAATTTCCTTGATCACCTCAACGACCCCCATCCAAATATAAAGTTCACAATGGAAATCGAAAGCAATAACTCCCTTCCATTCTTAGATGTCCTCATCACAAAAACCAATGACTCCTTCACCCACACGGTCTATAGGAAACCAACACACACAAACCGATACCTTAACGCAAACTCCCTCCATCATCCAGCACGAACCAATTCCGTTGTAAATTCCCTCATCCACAGATCTATCAACCTCACTGACCTCCATAACAAACCACAGGAACTAGCCCAACTCAAATCAGCCCTTCTTCGAAATGGATTCACAGACCATCAAATTGACAGATCCATCCGCCGCCATCAAACTTCTCCTTCCATTCTCAGAGACCTAACAGACAACAACGTTCTCCACAAAGCTTTCCTTTCCTACATTGGAGGAGTTACTGACAAAATCAGCCGAATTCTCAAAAAACAGGAGATAAAAACGATATTTACAGCCAACAATAAAATCTCCACAATCCTCCGCTCCCCCAAGGACAAAATCGTCAACGAATCACAGGGTATATATGAAATACCATATTCTGATTGCCATAGAACAGACGCGGTTCAACCCGAACTCAACAACAACATACAACTGACCGCGGATACCTATCCGAACACACACACACACATATATATATATATATATATATATATATATATATATATATATATATATATATATATATATATATATATATATATATATATATATATATATATATATATATATATATATATATATATATATAGACTGGAATTTCCAGTTGAACCGCGTCTGGAATCGTTCTTCTGTCCACGTTTCGGCTCCCACCTTGGAGCCATCCTCAAGACTTCTTCGTGACTTGCTTGGTTCCGAGGCTGAGATCTCCTTAACCCCCAGCTCTCATCTTGACAAAGTGAAGACTGTGGTTTTGTGGATGAAGGGATAGTATTTATGGCTATATGAGAATCCGACGTTGTTTAAACTGTCGGACCCCACGTAGGTCTGGTTTGGAAATAATTAATTAAGTGATTTGTTCGATGGTATAGTGATGGATTCCAGGAATTGGGAAGCCTTCGTGGGTCGTCTCGTTTCAAGAAACGAGTGAGTCGGTTTTCTAACCTGCACCAACTTTTGGCGGTATATAAATTTCGGTTCTACAACTAATAACAAAATTCCTATTTTTCGCCAACTTACTAGACGTCAGTGTATTATATGAGTATTGGAAAATTCAGAGATTGTATTGTATTACCAATATAGATGAAATGAGGAATGACTAGATTAGATTCTCACGTTTTTGAAATTCCCGTTTCAATCTGTTCAGCCAATATTGGAATTTGCATATTCATATTACAGTATTATAGCAATATGCAAAATAAATTTATATTTGAATTTTGTTATTTTCCGTCCCACACAAAATGAGTCAAACGTTGGAATTCCAGTTTTGAAAATTGATATGCGACAATATCAAAATTCCATATTGTTATAGCGATATTCAATATAAACAGACATCATAATTATCATGTTGGTGACAAGTGACAGCTGTCAAACCGCTTTTGTACCAATATTGCCTTAACAATAGGTAGTGGCAATTTATTGAAATGATATTGAACCGATATTCATATTGAAATTATGTGTTTCCAGTATCAATCCATATTAGTTCAACGTTATTTTTTTCCACTTACGATAAGCTACATTTCGTAAAATTTGAATAACTTCCGGTTCAGTTTGAGGCTTCATGCCAGATGAAAGTTGAATTTTAAAAATATATGGATACGATTATCTATTTTCGATTGAAAGGGAAATGAACAAAGTACACAATTTTTTTACCATTTTCATTGAAATACAACCAATGTGGTAGTTAGCGAATTTTGGAAATTTTCCTGAGTTTATTGTGAAGAAAATATTTACGACATTGCCAATTGAGATTGGGTACTTATCAAAAACACACGGATGAAAAATATCTTGTTGCCTGAACATACAAAACAGTTTCCGCTCCAATCTCTGTGCGTAAACAAAAGTTGTTTTCAATCGTGCCATACTGATAACTTTGTGCTTCTTAAGCTACATATAGATTGAAAATGAGTTGTTTATTCTGAATGAAAGGTAGTCCGCGTGTTAAGTCCCATCCTCCCTTTAATTATTATTGTATTGTGTAATTAGTCTGTAGTATGTTCAATGAATAGGTATTAACCCTTCATTCAAGTCTGACAGCTCGATGAATTATAGAAGAACTTCTGTTCAAATATGTATAGAATCCCTCAAGAGTAAATGTAATATTTAACAAGTATCAGACATCGATTTTGATCAAAGTTATTCTTCTGTTATCGAAGAGCATCAAATGCTGTGTCAGTAGAGCTGAATTAATTTTCCCACTCTACAAATTAATACCTTCAATGCAGCAAGTTGAAAGCTAGGCATCTCACGAAGTTTCACATCTACTAAATGCACTAGAGCGTCTATCAATTATCCTAATTAATGAAGGAATTGCTGGTCCGGAGCCTGTACTACCTCATAATGTAAGATATATGAATGAATGCTCTTGGAAAGTCATTCTTGGTGGTGGATTAGGTCTTTCTCCATAGTTTTCTTGGGTTCTTAACCTACCACAATCTTAAAAATAAGAATTGATAATGGAATCCATAAAAGTGTAGAAGGGCAGAATTTTGATCTACTCCGAAAAGTTTCTGCGTTAATCAAAGTTCCTTCTGAGTGGAACACGTTCTATTAAGGTACATACTTGTCTGAATAGTCTTACTTTTTTGGCGACTCGGAAAATAACCATCGCAATTGGCGTTCATATGTGTACGGCACATTTTTACGTCATGCGAATTGTCTACTTTCATTTGTGTTATGAGTGTTCATCACTTGAATCACTTCATCAATCATTCAGTATCTATTCCAGGATTATTGTAAATTCGAAGACAAAAAAAAATTGATATCAGTATTACTTACGGAATGTCCTCCGGTCAATAGGGAGCAAAAAGGCCTTCACCGTGCAAAAGGTGAAGTAATTCTGATTTTGGGACATGTTATCAGGTTAGGGACCCTGATGAAAAATCCAAGTTATCGACCTTGGAGATCCGCCATCTTTGATTAAAGGTACGAAAAACAGGTTTTTCCTATTTGACTCCATAATGGTTGAATCCACCACAAAAATGTTGTATTCAAATTCGAGGAGGAAAAAATTTCATATATTTTTGTAAATTCACTTCTTTTCCTAAGTCCATGGGGTGACGAGTTGAAGAGGACGAAACGTGTAATTGAAAAAAAAAATGTCTTACTTCATCTTTCACAGTAAATTTTGTAAAAATGAGTTACATTATGTTATTGGGGTTAGGTTAGCTATTCATATAATTCACAATGTAAGGTAGTGCAACAACCACCTGCAAAGTTTTTTGGTCCGATATGGACTTCGTTTGATTAATTTCTCAACAATAGCCCTCTTTTCAGTTAATTGTTGTGCAATTAATTGGAATAAGAAGTATTAACAGAGGAAGTCCATATCAACCAAAAAACTTTGCAGGTAGTTTTTGAACTAGCTTATATTGTAAATTATGTAAAAAACTAACCCTAGTCTTTATACTTAATATAAATTTACTTCTACTGATGAGTCAATGACGGTTCAAGTATCTTAAGAACGATTTTTGGCCGCAGAAAGATAACAAGTTCGCCTGATTTTTATCCTGAAAAAAATACGAATCGGACACTTTACGGTTGAGCAAACTGAAGAAGATTCCGATGTACTGATTGTGAACACCTCCGTCTTCATCATTTGACTTTCGTCGTGGGTGGAGATGTAGATATTGTGCTGTTGACAGCGTTAGGATCGTTGAGGAATAACATCTACCTGCGAAAACCAGGGAAAGATGATACTGCTGAAAAAGTGTTCGGCGAGGAGTTTGAAAGTGTGAGAAGCAGCCGAAAACATCTACACGCATTCAGTGGTTATAAAACGACGTTATCTGCATTCTTTGATTTCATCCTATCTCTTTAGGAATTGAGCATGTGTGTAACGTCTGGCTAGTTCTGCAATTTTCGAAGTCATCAGGGCGTGGTTGTCACTGAGTCCTGAAATTTTCAGTCCAGCCGCTTCCCTGGCCCTTTAACCCAACTCAGGAAAAGATTGTTATCTAACGAGGCGTTTGCTCAATCTTGGTGGCACTCTAGTACTAGCCCTGAGGTAAATAGTTTTTTTTTTATTTGCAGATTCACACGAAAGGGAAGCCCAGTAATGTTCATTATGACACTGCTTGAATCAAGGGACAGGAGATACTAATTAACGTTCACTTTGAATTCAAGAGTTTGTAAGTCTCAGGAAAAACCTCTCTCGGCAAGGAGTTCCAAAGCTCAGCTGTTTCATTAAAAAAAAAGATCCCTGAGCAAGAGAGGTTCGCCAAGTTCACAACAAAGAGATGGGAATTTTGCACTCGGCGAGTCATCCGTGTAGATATTGCCAACGGTGACACGATTGATACCGAAGAGCACCGACCGTGAAAATATCTATAGAAGAGAGACAACTCTCCGACCCTTCTACGATACTTCAATGAAGTGAGTGAGTCTGTGAGCGAAGAATCACTAAGAAGACGAATTGCCTTTCTCTGAATAGAGTCGAGAAGCTTCAATGAATGTTTTGGTGCCGAACTCATACATGAGAACTATATTCCAAGACAGGTCGGATCTGAGCCTCGTAGATCATTAGAAGCTGACGAGAAGTGAAGTATTTCTGCGCACGAATTAGAAATCTAATTTTCTGGAAGCACCTTTTGCGATCGATCTTATATGGTTTTCCCATAAGAGATTATAACCGATCGTTATTCCTAGCATCCAGATATTCGACTTTGTAGGAATAGTTTCTCCTGACATTTGAATACTAGATGATGATAGATCGGCTTTCCGTGAGAAGAAACATACCTTCCACCAAGTTCATGTTACCCCATTCTATTATTTTTACCAAGTCCGTTAATTTTGTTGACGTGATTGTTTCTTCGAATTTTTGCTTCTCAAGCTGGTATGGGAACTCTGAAAGAGAAACTAGTATGAAAAGTATCAATTTTCTTTCCCAGAAGATGCTAACCTTGTTAGCGAAACGCGCATCGAGTGCAAAAATATCAGTTTGGTGTTAGGGTAATTAATCTCTAGGAGAAGTTTCCACTTGAGATAGTAAGGGATGGTCCCACCCTTTCTAGAGGGTTGAAGTTGCAGTGATAAAAGTCGTATCAAAAATCCTTCCCCTTGACCAATGTAATTATGTGTAGAATCAATTTTTTCTTCAAGTTAACGTGAAATCAGATATTTCGTCTGTTTCGTTCTAAATGGTGACCCCTGTGTAATGAAATTGTTATATTCGAGTAACTCGTTCACCACAGTCATGCAAAGATGCAAAGATTGATTTGTTTTGAAGAGTATTTGATCACCTACGCATTTGGCTGATGCGTGTGTTGCACCTAGCCTATTATGGAAGAAAAACATAAAAACTGGGTCTGGCAGGCCATTTATCGTATCGTAAATCTGTTTCGTGACATTCACGTCATCGTTAGTCACACAAACGGATGACACAAATGTTTGCATCTATTACAAGACACCGGTCATTGCTAAAATCGAGAGGAAGGAGGTGGCTACCAGAATCGATATTCTCAAGAACGAATGCATTCGATTTTTCCTAAAATAGTTGTTGGATAGCTGGATTATGTTACGAGATATGGAGCTCTATTGATCTAGCGTTTGATCGCAACCAAACATTTTCCTACGCATTTACCTGCTAATGACACTGCCATAAAACGCAATCCAATGTTTTTATGTAATTCTCACCCCCGATAATGTACTAACACGTAGGTATATAAAGAATGTTTCCACGGATGACAAAATGATGAAATACAGTAATAATTGGAAACAATCATTTGATAGCTCCAGTCAGAAGTACATCACTTCCATCACATCACTTCCAAGTCATATATGCTGAGCCGAAGATAACTTCAACACTTATGCGAGAGAAGCAGTCTTATTTTTTTAAATGGAGAAATATCCACGAAGAAATATTTTCATATACACAGACACTCAAACTTATGGTACACCCCTTTTTTCCCCTTATTTCTTCAGCTATTTTTATATGAAATTTGGAATATTGAATATACTCACAAGACACTTTTTGATGCAGGGAGAGATTTTCTCAACGTTCCATTTTCAAATTTTATACCATGTATGTTAGAAGATTTTTGGAATCTGCATAATTTTTTATATGCAATGATGCACCATAGTTGATAGTTGAGTAATTGTATGGAACACATGGATCTGTCAGGTGGGCCGCAAAATCACCCGACCTTCAGACGTCTTCCTCGCGGGTTGTCGGGGAAATTGTTATGAAACAATCAATTACGGAATGTTTTGTTTATGATAGAAACGAAAAAGTGGATATCCAGCTGATGCATAGGGAATGTCGCAGTGACTGATTGTTCTTGGAACGATAGTCCGCACTATAATTTCTGATTAAGTCGGGTGATCTTGCAGACCACCTGACCGTTTTCCATCCCACCATTAGGTATGAGATATCATTGGTTTCAGAAAATTATATGGATTTAAAAAATGTGATAACACACAGGACGTATCATTGGAAAATCAATCGTTGATGTCGTTTCCGGAAAAATCTAAAGTTGAAAATATCTCCCCAAAACCTGCCTTCTCATGAAGCTCACTCATTATTCCTAATTTCGAAAAACTTGCTCAAGAAATGAAGTCAAGTATCTTGAAGTAATTTCCAGCACTTTCGTGTGGGATTTCGTTCCGAGTACAACTGGTGAGCAGTAACTGCAATTTGCGAACATTCTTCCTTCACTTTCTCGATTTGTGTCATTTCAAGCTCATTCCTGTTTTAAATACGATCTCCAACAATGTATTCAGTGAAAGTTTTCCGAAACGCCAGAAGTAATTTTTGTTTCGTAGCAGTTTTACAGACAAATCGAGGACCTAGAAGACGTTTAAAGGGGTTAAGTCTGGTGATCTTGCAATAAATTATGTAGAATGTGACGACATACAGGGTGTTGTCTGTATCGCCCGGTATATAATATACTCAAATCAGGAATTGGAGCCACACCTAGATTGAAAAAAAGTGTCTTGAATTTTTCATTGTTTTGTTTCAAATTTGTAGAACAATATAACTCGATCCGATTTATTGCTCAATTTTTTTGGTGCAAAGTGATCATAACAAAAATACAACTAACAAAATGTACTGTATGGATTATGGTTATGTGAACCTGTTGTTAGTGATAATTGCCCAGGAAACTGAAGTATTTTTTTGTTGAATATTCAATGTTCAAACGAAACTCTACTTCCATGCATAATTTGAAAACATATTCAAAATGTAGGTTTCAGATTGTCAAAAGGTACTAAGTTACACTTCGAACAACATAACTCTGTAATATTATTTTGATTTGAAAAAGATGTGTTTATTTTGAGTGGTGTTCAGTTAATATTCCAAAATAGAGTCTCATACTGTAACTCATACTACTATGATAAGACGAAAGACAAAAAGCACTGATTTCCATTGCCCAATGAAATCGTGCGTTCAATGAATTGGTATGTGGATAATTGAAAAACAAGGAACATGTGGAAACTTTGTGTTGGGATGTTCATTTTTCTCAATACATGCAAATTTTTTCTCTTGAACTCCTTTTATGTGTTATATTCTCAGTTCACATATGATTTCCTATTGGATATAAACGAACACTCGAATCAATCGATTTGAAAAAACAATGCAATGATGGGAGTATTTCCACCAAAAATAGATTTCTCGAGGAGACTTGTCACAACTACCACTAAAAGTGGTAGTTGGAACAATGGAAACTTTTACCCCTTCATTTATTGATCTGAGGTATTTCATTGGACATCGTTGATTATTATACGATTGAACTTCGTGATTTGTGTGTTGTAATCTCAATAGCTGGTCGATTAATATGCCGTGAAGTGATGATGCCATTGAAAAGTTACGAACTAATAATTCGAAAACTTTCGGGATACCATTCAAACCGGCTCATTGTTCGTAGTTATAGATGTTGCTCCAGTCGCCAGATTCGAAACGGTTATTGAACGACTTCAACACAGAAATTGCTCCCTCGAAGAAATCTAATCAGCATAAAGTACCCGTTCTCCTTCAGAAAAAGGCGGAGGTCGCAACACATTTTCCACAAAGAGTTTCTCGAAAGAAACGTTTCAGTTTCCCAAGTTTTAACCGAACTTTCTGGCCGCTGTCAACTCGCAAGGACTGCAGATGAGATATTAATATATCACGCCACTTTTTATAATACCTTTCCGCTGCAGACGCTCCGGAATTACTAACGGCGAAATTTATTCTTGCCGCCTCACAAATACACACCTCCCGGAAGATTTCTTTTTCGTTTTTGTAATCATACGTGGAAATTGGGATCTCTAGCGCTAGGCTAGCTTCAGCGTGTGCTTGTGCTTACTATATGATTACCTTCTCAATTAAATTTAAACAAGATATAAATTTTCAGTCAGGGACAGGTATTAGTTGACTCGCGGATTAGTTTTTTGTATCTAGTTTATGCTGATCATAGTGAAGGAAAATAGGAAAATTACAAATAGGAAAAGCTATTTATGTTACCAGTTAGAAAAGCTAAATTTTTTATAACCAACACTATTTTTGCGAGACTAGCCTAACGAGATCTCGCAAAGCGTGATGAGTTTTTTCATGTATACACAGATTCACATCAAAGGAAAGCTCTGTAATGCTCAAAAACCAAACACTGCTTGAATCAAGGGACACGAGATACAGATTAACATTAACTTTCAATTTTGGAAGCTTGTGAATCACAGGAGAAACCTCCTTCGGCAAGGAGTTCCAAATTTCAGCTGTTCTATTGAAAAAAAAACGTTCAAGAGAGGTTCGACAGGTCTCCAAGCTCACAATAAAGGGGTGGGAATTCTGTACTCGTCGGGTCATCCATGTTGATACTGCCAAAAGTGGAACGATTGACGATTATTCGGATGAGCACCGATCGTGGAAATATCGATAGAAGAGAGACAAGTCTCCGACCCTTCTACGATGCTCAAACGAAGTCAGCAAGTGAGTGAAGAATCACCAACCAGGATTGCCTTTCTCTGAATAGAATCAATCAGTGAATGTTTTGCTGCCGAGACCTACACATGAAAACTATTATGCCTTGTAGATCATTAGAAGCTGGTGAGAAGTGAAGTATTTCTCCACACAAAATGGAAATTCAAGCTTCTGGAAAGCACTTTCATCGATCGATCTCAGATGGTTTTTCCATGGGGAAATTATTACTGATCGTAACTCCTAGCATCGAGATACTTGGACTTTGTAGAAATAGTTCCTTCTGACATCTGAATATTGGATAAAGATACATTGAGTTTCTTTATATTCAAACAAAATTAAATTTTGTATGTTCTTATTTTTCTAGAAAAATATTGTTTTTCTCCTACTGCGTGAATGTGACCTTATATTCAATCATTTTGTGAAAAAATTAGGCTTTTTCAGGATATTGCTTGGTTACCATGGTTATTATACCTGAATGTGGAAAATTCGACTTAGTACAAAATTTTCTTAAATGTGGTTGACAATGTTCCTTGCTGAATGAATGAATTCTATTGAAACATGTTGCTAAGAACGGAATGAAAAAAATACAAATCAAATATGGTAATCAAATCCAAACAAGAGGTCGAAATGGATTTTTTGGTCATCACCCGAAGACGATTGCGGATACCACCAATCGAAACGTCGCGAGTACACCCGACTTGAAACTCGATTCCAACATTTATTCATACTATTTCATTCATTTCTTCATCTGAATTCATCGACTGATATTTCACATTCAATATAGTAATTTTCTGATCACAATATGATTTCATTTATTTCTTTATTTGCACTTTTTAGAACTAAAATTTCATACTCGATATCTCAATTTTCCTGTCACAATATTATTCTCTTTGATCAATCAAAGTTTTATTTTAGACCAAAGAATCCATTCTAACCCTTTGTTTGGATTTGATTACCTCCCTTGATTTGTATTTTTATCCTTTCGTTCTTAGCAACAAGTTTCAATAGAGCTGATAATATAGACAATGGAATTCCGCACCATTACCATTCAGCTAATACAAAATTGAAATTAATATTCAACCACCGAAGAAGAATATGTGCTAATCGGAAATTTTTGGTATCTGTAATGACTCTCTCCTGAAAGTCATATAAATTCTAATTCAGTAAACTAAAATTTGACGGTTTTCTGTACGATTCTCACTGACATCGTACTGGAAACTGTGATATTTTTGTTAATACGGGTTTTCATCAAGTATCGGCCGGTTCAGTTCAATTTCTTATTCAATTAACAAAAAACAGTTAATCCACACTATCTTAAAATTATTACTATTGAATAGAACTTGATTTATTCATACGTTAATATCCCGTTAACGTAAGGTTGGCCACGCCGGTAATCTGTCACCAGAATATTGACATTATTAAGATATCTGTATACGTCACCTTCGACATTATGAAATTGGAATTCATATTCATTCGTTCCGTCAATATTGATCACAACTTAAGTTCTCGTAGCAAAATATCCGTATTACTACTATTCGACTGCAAAAAGGATATTGGTAGTTATTTTACTAGTATAACTACTTCTCTTCGGGCTTGAAGGCCGTCGTTCTTCGGAATTTCTTCCTGACGTTTCGCTAGCGCGAGTGACCAGCTTCTTCAGAGGCTTATTCATCTCCGATGACTGAGTCATCGGAAGAAATTCCGAAGAACGACGGCCTTCAAGCCCGAAGAGAAGTAGTTATACTAATAACCTCGGCCGCGAAAGTCAGTTATTTTACTTCCAACGAAATCAATTAAACTCCTAATATTAGAGAATCGGCATATAATGGAACTGCTACCTGTTGTTAGAGCAATATTAATCTTTCAACAATTCTCAAAATTAGTGGCTGGAGAAAAAAATGTGTTTATCCGGTATAAAGATTTCCGACTGTAACTTCTCCTGAGAACATGCATTTTCTGTACTAGTTGAACAAATGACTTATCTATCATTTCCATAGAGCAAAATGTAACATTGACTAGTCTCCAAAATTTTTCCAGGTAATAGATTCATCATATCACATGTCAGTTACATCAAAAATTTGTGAATTCTGATATGGAAAAGTATACAGAAAACGCTCTACGTTCTATATTTTATCCCAACAGTGTATAGAAATCTATGATAAACACTTGTGGAAACCATGAAATGCGTGGAAAAAGGGATATGATTGGCTTTTTCAAAAAGGAAAATGGTCGGAAATGTTCAACGCTAGTTGTTTTATCATTCAGTGTTTAAAAAGTGTACACCATTTTTACACAGAAATCAATGAGAAATTGAAAATTTCACGAACGAAAAGAACACGAGAACATCGAAGCTCCATATATACACATGCGAATATAATCATGACAATCTAACCAAGGACAGTTCCGCGTTTCTCCGTGCTAGTGCTGCGATCTTATTTTCTATCGCGAATAATTGAAGGTTTAGGCTCTTCTGTGATCGTGAGACTTGTAATTTGGTTACTTCAACGGCAAATAAATGTCCTAAATGTATTATACCCTACTTCAATGAATATGTGAAAGATTCCATGTGTGATTTCATTGTACTACTAGCTGATTTTGTTTTACTTTTCATAACTTACTGATGAAAATATAACTCAGAAATAAAAAATAAAGCAACCGCTGCTACAAGGAAAAAACCAAGATAACCTAAAAAAAAGCATTGAATTTATTTTTTGAATGTAGTTACTTACTATCTCCCCTAGGCACCCCATTTCCATTAAAAAACGCAATATCTATGTTCAGAGGCAGATTGAAATGAATACCTACTCAACAATGGGATACATATGTACTAGTTTCATCTGAATATAAGAACACTTGTATTTTTCTTCCAACTTTGATTCATTTTTATTATTTTCAGGATGAAAACAGGACGAACAAATCGGGAGAAAAGAAAAGGTGGATTCATGATCCTTCTAGTGAGTCACTAATTTTATTTATTATTGTTATATATTGAAGAAGCATAAGCAGAAATTTCTTCAGAAGAACCATGCACCGGCAACTATCGGATATCATTCAAATCGCTCCTCGTGGTATTAGCCAAAAACATGAATCTGAAACCAAATATCAAAAACTTCACCAACGTCTCAAAATTCTTCACGTTTTTTTGGCGGTAGAGCTGGTTGCTCTTAAGAAACATGTCTGATGACTATAAAAAGATTGAAATATCTATGATTTATTTCCATCAAAAATATGTATAAAATCTGCCAGGAACAAAAAAAATTATTTTCATCAACTCTGGCCACTTTCGATGCGCTAAATAGGCATGTAAATATAGTGTTTTCAGATAGGTATAATGAAATAGTATATTACGTTAATAGTGCGTAAAGTGGCATTTTTCACATGACTGGGAAATATTTTAGCACGAAGCGTAAACCGTGTTTGAGAATCCCATGCGTGTGAAAAATCACTTTCGCACAAATAATGTACACTATTCTATTCACAAATATTGTATAACATACCCATTATATGTCTGTCATTATTCACTGCTGTCAAATACTTCCTTGATTTAGCTATAATACTATATTGTTTTGCTACAAACAATCGATTTTTAAAATTTTATCGTATAAACCACCAAATATTTTCTATTCTGTTTTTTACCTATATAAAAAAATACGGCAAGGAGCATCTACTCTATCTACTATCAGCGACTATGATTGTGCGTGTCATATCGAAATAGCTTTCGATTGCAAACAAATTTGACTTAAACCTGACAACAATATCGTATGAAATATTTGTAGGAATGGAATAATACTGTTTCCAAAAATATGTACGTAATGTGGGAAAATTTTCCAACAAAAAACTTCAACATATTTTTTTATTTGTCGTGGGTAAAGTATAGTATTCTACTAGCGTATAATGGCTTTTTTCTCTCGGTGATTTAGGCCAGTAAAATTAACCTCGTGAATAATAGCCATCATTAAACGCTCATTGAATAATATACTATTTCCTAAAACCACCTTTTTTATTAAACAATATAAAATGTAAATATCAGAATATTGGGTTGCCTGACTAATCATATGTTTCATTCGTGACAGTCTTTGTTCAAAGCCTACTTAGCTTTTTCAATTTTCAAATTATATAAACGCGCTTGGTTCTCTATTTGCCCCTCTTTATCTTAGATACAGGTTATTCGTATCGAAACTAACTACTGAAATATTTATGAATCAACAGTTTTGAGCTTTCGTTTCAAAATAGCAAAATTTTGTTTTGATGAAATGAAAATACAAGAAATATCATAATCAGATTAATGTAAATCCACTTACGAGATATCTGACATATCTCCGATAACGTTAATTCGAATCTGAATAAGCTCACTTAGTATCCGCTAAGATAATCGCGGTTTTGGGTTCCTTTTTCGGCGTCAACACTTTGTTTTTTCTTTTCTTTATTGTTCATAATTAATTAGTTTCTAGTCCAGTTTTCATGTAAGCAATATCAATAAGAAAGACCAATTCATAATAGGTAAATCTTACAGAATTCACGGGTTTGACGGCCTATTGGCAACCGTGTGAAGAGTACTTTCCGCACAGATTACTTTCCATGGGGCTAGAGAGTGCAATATGTGTTACTTTCTTCCCTACGTGGTCGTAAGAAAATAGTATTTCACCACTTGTATCAGCTTCTTGAATCAGGCATCAGCTCGTATTTTCCCAGACCCTGCATTCTCCTCTGACTACTTACAATTCCAACGTCCGGTACACCGCATCCGAGGTGATCTATATCTTTTCTTGAATATTTCAGGCGACCTATGTCGACCGCTGAATTGCAAGAAGAAAGAAATATGTTTGCTGGAGGACTTGTTCACTGCCGTCTGCGTATCTAGAAAGGAACTCAAGAAAAATGGGTGAGTACCCCTCTGGGAAATAAAGAAATAAAGAGGAATGCATTACAATTGGAGTTTGTTTGTTCGTTGGATATGAGGTGGTCGAGGGCGGGATTGTTGCGGATGAAGAGATATTCAAGAGATTTGAGAGCAGGTATTGCAGGAGGAGAGGAAAAAGATAAGACCACTCTAGGTCGAGGATTTCAGTTTGTTTTTTTTAGGCGTGGTGTTTTCTCTCTCATTCCCACGAGATGTATTGTTCATTAAGATATTCGTGATCTCGAATGATGATTAATCATCGAAGTATATCACAGCTGAATAACAAAGCAGCAGATGTAGAATAACAAAACCACCTGATTAATAAGTGGAAATCACCCTGGCTTGACATGTCCTTTTGACGCCGTTATTTGTCAACGTAGTTTGGTTGCTTTATTATAAATGCCTGGAGTTTCGCTTGAATTGATATGAATTTTAGTGTGCAAACTGCTCTGGTATGAAATTTTTGTATCGTATATCTCGCGAACTTGAATCAATTCTTGAGTAATGTTTCTCAGTTGAAGATCTTTTACGAAAGTTTGCAACTCGAAACATTTTTTTGGAAATAATGTAGGGAGATTCGAAGGAAAAATCATTGAGTTCTTGTATAAATCATTACTCTACTCGAATAACGAACTACACTCAATATTAATGCACTATTAGCTAATACCTACCATTGAAATCTTAGAACACTCAGACTCTCAGGGTTGACAAAACTGTAAGAATGTTTGGGATCCCTAATCGTTTTGGAGATATCAAAAAACTTATATTGTCGTTTCACGTCAGTCTACCTTCTCCCTTTTCAAATAACATCTGAATGGATTAAAGAAACTTTTTTCTTTCGTGTTTTTCAGTAGGTATCATCATCACAAATTCAACTGTGTTGTACAACCATACGAGTATACATCACAGCAATAGCATAATTGTAGGAATCTTTTTTTTGGTCCTAGAACTTGAAGCAATACATTCACACCAAATATTGTAGAAAAGGAACTCCAACTTCAAACGGTGTTGTGTTGGTTTCTCCATACCTGATCTGCTATCACTGATATGGTTGCTTTTTCTCGATGTGTGTTCTTGTGCTTACCTAATCTGGGGTCATTTAATTTGTCCGTTATAAGTCTTGTCAATTTTGCATGGTATTCAGTAACAGGTGTCACAGAAGTTCAATTGTTTATTTAGACAATGAAAGTTCGATTCACTTCCAGTTATTTTCTCGTAAGTTCATGTTATTGGGTCATATGATTGTTCATCATTTGATTTCTGTTCTCAGTTAAAAAAATGTGATTGTTTTCCTCAAGAAATATAAAGAAAAGCATTGCTCTCTGCATTCTCAACTTCTCTATAGTGTGTAGTGATCAGTTCAATAATGATAGTTATGCATGATTTGATCACTGAGGAAAATTGAGAATAAAAAATGTTTCATTGGTTTTCAGAATAGGAATATATTGGGATATCATTATTAAAAGTTGAAAATAACTTGATTTAGCTTATTTATATGTATATATATATATATATATATATTTATATATATATATATATATATATGTATATATATATATATATATATATATATATACATATAAATAAGCTAAATCAAGTTATTTTCAACTTTTAATAATGATATCCCAATCAAAAAACTGACTTTTCACGGTACTTATGGATTTTACTTTCATTTTCAGAGATATAGTAGTTCCAAAATCAACAGCTGAAACTGAAGAACCGAAAGATGAAGACGACGATGTATTTTATGACTCTGAGGACGACCTTGACAATGACAGTGATGATTCTGGAGAATCAGTAATGTAAGAATTATTAATAAGGACAATATTGATTTCGTTCAGACATTGTATCTTGAATATGATATGACCAGTTCCTTCATTTTTCGATAGTTGAGCTGAACTTGTTTGAAATTGAATAGAAATAGTTCCCAAGTCCGTTCAAAATATTCCGAGACAAACGTCTAGTGATCTCAATTGAATATTTATAGAAACTCAACATTGAGCCGTAGAATTTTCTTAGAGTCTTGAGAACGAATTGTGAAACAGAGGGTTGAAAGTCTTTTTTTTTCACACATGAATTCTCATCTCCTGAACTAAACATAAATATTCTTTCGATAATATCCATTTATCATTTTTGTACTTGAACTAGATTTCACTTTCAATATTTGATATTTTTGATTGGCATATCACTCTTTTTTGGTGTACCTACTGAAGAATATTCCTGTCATTGCTTTTTATTTTTTTGAGCAAATTTCTGATCATATTTTGCTACTGTCATGATCAAATCGGTAAATATGGAATAGAGCACGCAAAAAATATAATAATGATGTAGTAAATAGAAACGAGCACTCTTGAAAAGTGGCTATACATCATCAAGAGTGTAGATTTGTAGATCAAACATATTTTGAAACATGATAACACTATAGCTACTACGCCTGCCGTGATATTTACCAGGGAACTAGTTGTTTTATGACATTTTTTCATACCCTCTTTTATCAAAAACGATTTCGAGTGCCCCCAGAAGGCAGAGCGTTGTGCGGCCAAGGATCGGCTTATTGTCCTTGCTATTTCAACTGAAGGAAAACCCAGAAAAATGTAAAGTCGGGTCGATATATTTGCCTATTAAGTACAGTGTGAAAATGGCTTACTATTTTCATACTCACGAACAAATCATTTTTTGTATGCACCAGAACTGACTTCCATTTTTTTTTTAGATGTAAACCTTGTCCTGTTGTAAAACCCATCTTCTTGTGTGGCTCGGACAACAGAACATACAGCTCATTATGTCGACTGGATTACCACAACTGCATACATCATACTACTATAAGAGTGGGTTGTAAAGGATTCTGTCCATGTATAGGTAATGTAATACATTTATTTCTCCTTTTACGAATTGCCAGTATAGTTTTATTCAATGATCCATATGTTCATTTAGAACTGCTAAAAGAGCATATCATTAAATCATTGGCATAATAATCGTCTCTCTAGGGAATCTCACAGAAGGTAAGAATGGTTCATGAATACCACATTCAGATAAACTTTCAAGTATACCAATAGATACAAGCCACAAATTCCCGCTTCACTTTAAAAAAAAATTGACAAATACTGTTTACTACACTTTTTTACCTATTCCCATTGTAATTCAGATAATATCAGATGATTTCCAGAAAATATTGCCAATCAAATTGTAATTCAGATTATTCAGAAAATATATCATCGCAATTCAGAAATTATAAATTGTTATTCAGAAAATATTAATTGTAATTCAGATTTTGGTAACTGTCATTTGGAAAATAGCACTTGACTTTTATAAAATTTCTTCGTGAATTCAAGGAATTATGGTATCTGAATAACAATTGGTATTTGCTGAAATACATTTCACTATTCTGAATTACACATTATATTTTTTTTTTTCACAAATGGAAAAGGTGTAGTTTGCAGAGGTTTTGAATATAATTCAATGATTCGTAATCCTCACTATTTTCAATTCCTTATATCATATTCCAAAAAACAGGTTGAAGAATTAACGATTTCAATTATTGTCTGACATATTGTTTTCTTAACGTATTGTTCGTCTGTTTTTATTTTTCCCCTTTGCTTTTAGTATCAGTGGTCAGAACAAAAGTATTATGACTCAAATCTTTTGTAATTATAATTGATACATTAAAATTAGCACATACGACCGTATCTACCATATCACGCAGAATTTACATTTCTCTCAGCTTATACATCCGTCAACAATATTTTCGTTTCAATGGATTCAAATATGACACGTATATGGCTATCAGCGGGTTACCGCAAGGCTCCAATTCAGACCCGTTATTGTTTCTCATTATCCGGAAAAATTTTTGTGAATAACTCAATTGTAACAAACTAATATTTGCAAAGAACTGAAACTATATAGTGTTTATTGTGTTTAGATGATTGAAAGGACTTGAAAATCAAGTGGATGTGTAATGGAATTAATATATGAATAATATGAAGCTAGCAAATTCTGAGAATGTCAAAGAGTCGCTTCATTTCCAATCGTCTTATAAATCCAATAGAATCATCAGCATCCCGAGCTTATGCATTCCTTCAGATAATTACAGAGACTTGAACCAATAATGATGAATAGTTGAAAACAGTCGTTTTCTATCAATAAATAAGGATATTGAAAATTTTGATAACAAAAGCATCAATTGATATAGGCAGAGTTCAAAAAATATGTTGCGGTTACCGGTTACGTTATATCTGCTTATGCTGAAATACAGTTTATTTACTAGAATCGGCAGTGTTTCGTCGATTTCGTCTGCCTAACACATTGACTACTTACGAATATTATAATTTTTGAGATATATTTCGCCCAGTAAATGCTTTGTTACTGATGTGTAATCAAGCGATTTTATTATTTTTGTCATCATTACCGTTTTCGGTAATAACACTGAAAGCTTCATTTCAATTCGAAAACATTCACTATAAAATGGAGATTCAAAACTTCGATGGAAGAAGTGAAATCTTCATAGTAGTTGGTATTTTTTTTATTCTGATTCGGAGACGAGAAAGCCAAAAAATACCTCTCAAAACTTCATTCCCTCTACGAAAATACAAAAGTTCCTGATATACATGCAGTTATCGAAAAAACAGACTTTTTCAATGCATTTGATTTGATTTACAAATGTCTCTGAGGTCAGTAGAACATGTAGATGAAAATCATTGACTTTGCTCAGGCACTCTGAGTTTCTTCAGAACCTCTAATCAGATTTCATCCAGTATCACCTTGTACATTCCGAAACTTCACTTAGAAGACTCCTCAATATAATACCCATTCACCAAATCAAAGTTAATGAGCTGTCCTACTCCGAAGTGCTTTTCATATACCCACTCTCGTGTTCCCTTGAAATAATTGTATTCACCACTTGCCCTGACGTCTCGCGAAATGTACACCTGAAACGTTTTCATCAACCGGAGTTTCCGGACCCCTACTCCCTACGGTGTCTTCGGAATTAGTCCTCTGATAATAGAGTATTAAAATTCATTTATTTGAAACAATGCCAAAACCGTTTTATGCAGAGACACACATAAAGTCTAGTAGGAAAATGAGTTGATAAGAGATCCACTGAGAGAGAGAAACATCGTATTTTTGATGAATGAGAGATCTGCGCGCGATATTTAATCAGAAAATGTTTTTATGTCCTATTTTATAGCGAAAAACGTGTCGCCGTTCTGTAAACCGATTGTCACTGAGAATTGTACAGGAAACTGATATTTTTCTTAATATGGAGTTTCATCGGCCAGTTCGATTCAATCTACCTTTTTTAGTATATAACTAACCATTATCGACCTATTAAAAAAAAGCACCTCCAGCTATTCATTTGTCAAGGTGTTAATTCTTTCAGTTTGTCTAATCTAACGTGACATTGAATTTGATTCAACTACTCTCTGAAGATCACATCCAAATAATGAATATAAGCTTTTGACAAATGAAAAAACCAAAAAAATTTTGAGTGATAGTAGAAATTTGGGGGGAAAATAACCAACTCTTTCCCCAAGTATTTCCAGAAAAAATCTGATATTCGAGGATTTTTTAGAAAACATCAATTTTGAGGAGACAACTGGACTTAGGATCACTCTTGAGTCATTTTTTTAGCAAAAAACAATCGCAAAGTGAACTTTCATTCATATTTCTTATTGAAAGAAAGTATACGTGCTTGAAAACTGTCGAAATTTGACAACAAAAATTGTGATTAACTTTGCACATGTAAAACTTAGTAAGCTCTTGATATCCTGTTATGGCTCTGAAAAGGTCAGGATAAATATTACTTTTCTAGTTCAGTGATGAATTTTCAATTGACCTATCGTTTCAATAGTGATATATATATATATATATATATATATATATATATATATATATATATATATATATAAATGATAATAATAAATATTTTCCATTTCGAATAATTAAAGTATCTCTTTCAGCGAAATCAATGTAGTTGAATGATTTCTCACACAATTTTCCTATTCTTTATCTCCTCTATTCATTGGTATAATCAGTTTTTGATCCAAAGTCATGGAAAAAGCAACCAATATGAAGCTCATCGAAATCTAGAGAAATCAGGAATAATTAATGATCGAAAATACGGATTTCGCTGTCAAAGATGAACCAGTGACTTATTGGCTTATGTTTTTCATATTTGGCAGCATTCAATCGAGAAATTCGAAGAAACGATAGCTGTTGCACTCGATATTTCAAAAGCGTTTGATCGAGTTTGGCATCGGGGTCTCCTTTCTAAACTGCCGTCTTATGGTTTGCCTCCTCAGTTGTGTGCTTTGTTGAAGAGTTTCTGGTCTGATAGGTCGGTTGTTGATGGAGTATCATCTGATATTCTCCCTATAAATGCAGATGTTGCACAGGGTTCAGTTCTGGTTCCCACTTTGTTTCTGCTTCATATCAATGATTTGCTTGATAAAACATCTTGTTCAATACATAGTTTTGCGAACGACAATACTCTTCATACCAGTTTCTCTTCCAGAATCCCCATACCAGCTCGAGAAACAGAAATTCAAAGAAACATTCACGTCAATAAGATTAACGACGACTTGGTAAAAATAATAGAATGGGGTAACATGAACTATGTGGGATTTAATGCTAGAAAACCCAGGCATGTCTCTTCTCAAGAAAAGCCGATCTGTCATCATTTAATATTCAGATGTCAGGAGTAACTATTCCTACAAAATCAAGTATCTCGATGCTAGGAATTACGATCAGTGATAATCTCTCATTGGAAAACCATGTGAGATCGATCGCTTAAAGTGCTTCACAGAAACTTGGATTTTTATTTCGTGCGAAAAAATACTTCAGTTCCCGTCAGCTTCTAATGATCTACAAATCTCAGATACGACCTGTCATGAAAAACAGTTCTCATGTGTGGAGTTCGGCACCAAACATTCATCGAGACTTCTTGATTCTCTTCAGGGAAAGGCAATCCGTCTTGTTGGTGATTCTTCGCTCACAGACTCGCTCACTTCATTGGAACATCGTAGAAGGGTCGGAAACTTGTTACTTTTCTATAGATACTTTCACGGTCGATGCGCTTCCGAATTGTTATCAATCGTTCCCCCCTTGACAATATCTACACGGATGACTCGACGAGTACAGAATTCTCACCCCTTCGTTGTGAATTTGGAAACCTGTCGAACCTCTCTTGCTCAGGGATTCTTTTTCAATAGAACAGCTGAGCTTTGGAACTCCTTGCCAAAAGAGATTTTTCCTGAGGCTTACAAACTTCAATTCAAAGTGAATGTTAATTCGTATCTCCTGTTCCTTGATTCACACGGTGTTCTTTGAGCATGACAGGGCTTCCCTTCCGTTTGAATCTGCATATGAAAAAAAAAGAACAATGGTATCACTGAACGAACTCATTTTTCAATCAGATTCATCCGAATCATGTGCTAATTTCTGACCTTCTTTAAGTTTGGAAACGCATTCCTCAAAACGAAGCTGAAATATAAAACAAATTTCTGCTTCTGTGTGGGCAAATGACATTTACAAAAAATGATCACGATATCGGTTGAAAGCATCATCAACTATGTCTGCAGTTGCCTACTCGAAACACAAAATTCATTGAATTCATCCAAATATTTATTTTTTGTGAATAAAATAGTAACAACCCTCGGCTAAATTCAACTCCTTCGGTCTCGGTGAGCATGTTTTTTTACCAAGAAAAAATAATTAACTTTCCCACTCGGTATGTAATAAACTATTTCAACCTGTACGTTACATTTGTTGTCACTTTGCAAAGTCACCTTGTGTTTTCGCCTAATTTCGCTGGCCTAAATCCTTCCTAATTATGTTGCGACAAGATCGAGGGTCGTGAGAACTCTTGAAGTCAATTGTTCTCTGGAATTTCAGAAAACGAGGACCACCTCCGGAAAAAGCAGCATCAGTCGGAGAAACTGAATACCTTCATGAACAAATACAAAGCCACCTTGGACAAGACTGGGACTGGAGGGTCCATTAGCGGAGGAAAACCCGTCCGAAGTCCTTCGAAGACTGACATCCTTTATACGTTCACACCGCAGGACTTCAAGTACGACAACAAGCATTACAAGTATATCAAGTATACTAAATACAATAAGGTCAGTATTCGCGAAGTGTAGTCCATAGATTACAGAAACAAGTTCAGATAGGAAGCGAGAGCCCCGTTGATTTTTGTTAATAAGTACCATTTTGACAGCAAAAAATAATGGCACGAATATATAAATGCCACTTTTGAGTTTTCCATTTGAATCGAGAGGAAAGGTGCTATAACCATCAGGATCGTTAAGCACTACCGATCTTAGACAATAATTGAGGTCCTCGAAACAAAGGTCTTCAATCGGTGAAATGTGCTTTTCTTTCTTGATACTCAATATACTACTTCTTTCAGCCAACTGTGAATATCTAGTGTCAGTTTCAAATTACTGGTTTTTCATTTATTCCAATTTTGGCGCCCAACGTGGGGCACATATGAACGCATGAAAAAGAAAATTTATTTTTCCAGGACAAAAACAACATGTTGTACGCCGAAGATAAGGAGAGGCTTCGCGGTTACAACGAGGTCCTAGACAACAAAATATACAGTGGCCCAATACTCGGCACTCCAATCTATCCTCCAAAACAGTGTTCTCCAACAGCTCTTCAAGCTATGGGAAATCGACTACTCGACTGGTTTTCCGTCGTGATGGCAGATTCCACTAAGAGAAGGCGAATGAAAAACAAAGCAAAAGGTTTGTTGAGGTTGAAGTATCCACTTGCTAAATAATAAATGAGAAATAGAGGAAAAAAAGATATCTTCAATTCCCGTTATCATTTTTTCAGTTCATTTTCCGATGGCATGCAAAGGAGAAGTGAGATGGATGTTCCAGCATCTCGATGCGAATGCCGATTCGAAGTTATCGCTCCAGGAACTTTACGACTTGGAACACGATCAGAGCGAAGTATGTTTGAAACCGTTCTTGCAGCAATGTGACGTCGATAGAGACGTCGTTGTAACACCGTCAGAGTGGTGCAGATGTTTCCAGAGAACAGAGAGGCCTTGCATAGCAGTAAAACACAAAATTACGTCCGACTTCTTAGGTGAGTGCATAAAAGATAAAATTCTGTTTATGGGGCACACTAAGCTAGAAAATAATGATTCGGGGGAACTTACGTATTCTCATATCCTGAAAAAAAAACAATGACATTTTTTGGGCTCTCAATTAGTTTCGGAGATACGGGCCAATCTTTGGGTGATTACTGGCATTTTCTAGTACACGTTTCTGCGGCGGAATAACATTCAAATGCCTACTTTTTTTTCATAAGCACAATGTACACACCCTAATCATCAGTTTTGCACATTTTTTTCAATTTAAAACTGCACTTATTATCAAAAAATGGGTCCTTTAGCAGTGTTCTCCTCACCTGTCATGTACCGAAATTTGTTGTTGAAGAAAAGTTCATTTTTTTCTGAAGTAGTTTTCTCGTTTTCGATCGAAAAAATGTGTGAAACGGATGTATGAGTGT
Organism: Zygogramma bicolorata; assembly: GCA_032362365.1. Taxonomy (NCBI): domain Eukaryota; kingdom Metazoa; phylum Arthropoda; class Insecta; order Coleoptera; family Chrysomelidae; genus Zygogramma; species Zygogramma bicolorata. Next base: position 31,564 of record JAVJAQ010005263.1, read on the forward strand.
GTGCATTAGGCTGAAGTAAAAAAGGAGGCATTTTGGGTGTAATTTTGACGCAGAAACGTGTACCAGAAGATATTAGTAATTACCCAAAGATTGGCCCGTATCACAGGAACTGATTGAGAGCGCCGCAAATTTCATTTGGGCTTTTTGTTAAGGAGAACAAAATTCGTTAGTTCCCCAAACTGTTTTTGGTAATACTTCGGTCAATATGAGCATCTTTTTTTGAATTTATTCAGTGGACTGCGGTAACGCAATGAGCTATAACGCCCCAACAAAATCTTGACGATTTGAAAAAAAAAATGTTTTAAAACAATAATGGTTTTGTCCACTTAAAAATGTTGAAAACGAGTAAATAAGGACTTGTGTGATGTTTTGATGAGAAAAAATTACAAACAGAACAGAAATTTGATGTGAAAATCTGAAACTGTTATGAGGATTTTTTGTATAGTAGACCGTATTACGTAAGTTCCACTTGAAAAAAAAAAGGTGCTCATAGCGAACTAATATTACCCCGGTTTTTTCCAGCTTTGTGTGAAACAATTTTACCGGATAAATCGCAACAAGTCCATTATACAACTATGGTGAAGACTCTGACACATCAAATCACGACAAATATAGAATTCATGTCAACTTTTTCAAATATCATTATGAAAAATACAACATACAACCATATTACACACGGAATTATTACTGAATAGATTGAGAACTTCACAAACTTAAAAACTAATTATTGGAAGTTCAAACCAACACCACTCAAAAGATTCCATTCTATTTTTTCTCAATGAATTACTCAAAAAAATGTTTTCTGATATAAGTTGTCTTGATATTTGTAATGTAATTCTTTTCAGGGGTTTATGTTCCAGACTGTGATAGTCAAGGTTACTATAATCCTGTCCAATGCCATGGTGCAATAGGGATGTGCTGGTGTGTCGACAAACACGGCGTAGAGTTTGCAAATACCCGTACCCATGCAAAGCCCAACTGTGGTGAGTGTTTCCAACTTGAAGTGCATTATCTTAAAAGTGATTCTTTGAATTGATTCAATTAATTCTTCAAACGGAAATTTGTATAAAAATTTTGGCTGAAATTGAACATACACTCTTTCTCTGACTAGTTTTTAGATGGCCGTTCCTTCCCGATCAGGCGCATTTGGCCAGGCTCCCCCGTGACGTCGCAGGAGCTCAGTCCGGGGACCTCGCTAACTTGCTCACAGCAGTGCCAACGTCCGATATAACTGTCTGTCATTCGTGACTCTTATCACTTATAAATAACACTTCACCACGAAAGAAACTTCATTGTACAAGTTTTTATTTAAGTCATCTCCTTGGCGGAGACCTCTGTACTACAGAGTGGATATCAACAAACACTGAGTGATATTCGTAATAATCATGTTTTCAGCCACAGGATAATCACTAACATATACTGAATACCAATGTCATCGTCGTACCATCGTTTGGATGGACGTTATCGGCACATCCGACCACTACCTCAACAACATCGAAACTTCGACATTGAACAGATCGTGTTGGTATAATTCATTTACTTTTCTGATTCGCTGACACCAGTATTTTGAAAGGGTGGTAGAGGAGTTCGTGGTTTTATTATTCCTGATGCTCAAAAGTTATTCTAGACTGAAGAGGCTAGGAACTGGCATATCAGCCTTACAGTACCTTGTGCTATATGATCATAGACTATTCGAAGCCTCGGTGCTTCTGATGACGATTATCTTTTCGATAAGGTAACGTGACCCTTTTCCAGGAGAGAGTTTGGCACTTACAAAGTATATGCTTCTGTCTCCTGTGAGTGATCCAGTTACCAATTTGAGTCATTTTTTGTTTCCTGGGAGACAAAAATTATTTTGGCTCGGGATTTTTTTTTACCTGGTACCCATAAATACCCGTGCCGCAGGTGTTACACCTGGGACATTCCCTAGCTGCGTGATAATGGACTGAACGCTGAAAACACATCGTTACACACATAAACTGTTGCACGAATTATGTCACCACCTAGAAGAAATCCCGCTGACTCAGCATACCGCCACCACTCCATTCGGGATGCTGAGTCGACAGTTCTCACGGGAGCAGAGATCTTTCAGAATTCAATTGGCGACTTCAGTCAGTCTTCAGTCTCAGAACTTATAACACGTATATTTTTGTACTTTGTATTTATCCAATTTTTGAATCAATATATATTTATCAAAAAGCAAGTTTCGTGCCGTCGATAGTTGATTCACGTCATCGATGACGATATGAAATCAACGCACTAGAACCAATCCATTGATGGAAATGCATTGGGAAGTTTATATTAAATTTTAAATCTGGCTCCTGTTATTCTTTGGCGTTTGGTTGGCAGCACTATCGATGTTGCCGCAAATTGGTTGAAGTCTGTTATATTCCAATTGACAATTGTCATTCAAAAGTGACAGTGATTTTTGGTACTTCAATTATTAGATAATTGTGATCGAAAACTACTATGTAGGAACACAAGTATTTGCAGTTTATTAATATTGGAAAATCTCGATTTTCAAAATGGTTTGGATGTAGATATTCGAAATATATGATTTGAACCTTCTCTTAAGTTTCCTATTGGAAACTAGGAAAGAACTTTTTCATGGATGAGCTTCCATATTTCTATGAATGATATGCACGTTCCTATTAACAAAGGTTTGAGAAAATTTTCGATTTTCCTTCTTCCACATTTAAGACGACACTTCGAAGTATATTAAAAATTCTTAATTCTATACAAATCTGACACAGTTTTGAATTATATCAGCAATAGAAAACCATGAGTGTATGAAAGAGAGATCCGTGCGCATAATATATCTCACAATAATAACTCAATGATATTCATTGAATAGCCGTAGGGTGTTTTTTTACTCGGGCAGTAACATAACCTGTAATTCAAAGTCTTTTCGCCTCCACGATAATAAATGTCTGCGGCAACTGGAAAAATAATATGGTAATTTACAGTGATAATTTTTTCCCCAGAAGCTTTGGTGCACAAACCGAACGATTTTTCCAAACAAATCACAACCAACAGCGTGGACCATGCCACAGACGACGAGGACGGAGACGATGGAGAGCAAGTTGAAGGTAGCGCAGACCACCCTGCAGACTACTGATTGATCTATCGATTATTGCCTGCTACTTTTGACCTTATTTATATGGCTTAGATACTTTAGATATTTTTTATAAAAAATTATCGGTAGAGAGAACATATAATCATTCTAGCAGCAGCTTTACGACAAAGTTTTACGTCAGGTGAAAGTGACAGAAATAGGATAATTATTTATTATTATCATTATTATTTTGCCGATCTCCCCTCCACTCCCTTTATGGGAATATTACATGATACTCTAGGTGAACAACATAATTTGTCAATTTAACTTCTGTTGAATAGGTACGTTGATATTATATCTGTTATGGTGTAAGAGTATTTCTTGTTATCCAATCATGTTTTTCAGTTTTTTGAGAAAGATCTATCTTTGGTGACCGTAAGTAGAGCTGCTACTATATGTGGTAATCGTGTGTAGAGACTTATATTTCCTGAATGATACTGATTTACTTTTGGTTTCACTTAGTAAGAACATATATGTTTATGAACACATGAAATCAAGGTAATAGCAACCTTATAGATAATTTATTGTTTTGACTAGATACGAAACATTCCATGCCATTCCTATTTTTCAGTGTTAACGCGATTTTGGGATTACTTAAGTTGAGTTTAATATAGTTTATCGCCAATGGAGTGGTTAGGGTTGAATGCAATATCACCATAAACTAAATACTACCAGATATTTTTCTGTTGAAAAGTAGAAATATTCAAAAAATATATTTGGTATTTTTCAATCAGAATGAATACGTGAGGCCAACAGCTAATGTTGCTCCTTCAATGAATAAGGGTATAAACCTAAAAATTGCAAAACCATATTACATGAACTATTCAAATAAAAAGTTATCGAAGTCAGAGTTACTAGTGAGGAAAGAATGGAAATGTTCTCATTACTACACACTGCGCCAAAAGTGGTGAAATCCAAAAAATCAACTTTGTCATTGACATTTTGGTAAGGGATGATAAATGTGTCAATGGTAACACTGACTAAGCCATAGTACCAAATCACTGGACAATGGACTTTGTTGAAAAAAACATGAATTACAGAAAAGAGCGGTTAAAATTAACGAAATTATTCCACACACGAAGAGTAGATTTTCGAAAGAAGCCATTCAAAACCAAACAGACATGGTGATATGTGTTTGGAGGCTCATTTAGAGTTTGGAGTCTCTATTTTCAACCCTACTCACATCGTTATTCATTATTGTATATACTGACTCTAGTTTTAGGTTCATTCCAATAGAAATGAGTAACTTTTATTTATTTGAAAACCCGCAATACTAAATTCGTACTGTGAATCTGATTTCGAGCCACTTATGCATATTTAGGTAGAGATATAGTAAATGCAACAGCTTCATGTTCGTGCTGTCTAAAAAATGATTATACATATTTATGCATTTATGTGTTAGATATATCATAATGATTGTTACATTTAGACATTGTTTATGTATTTTGATGTTCGTTCTTTTGAAAGTATTATTTTCATTTCAAGCATAAAACAATAATCTCGTCTTGTACATTGTATGGTTGAGATACTAGGGTGGTACTGTGTAAATAAGGAAAGGTGCCATTTAGAAGAGTTTGGGTTGCCTTTTTTAGTTCCTAAGTGACGTTGGAATCGTTCGTTTGTTTTCCTTGGTGCAATATGTAGTGAAGTAGAGGCGTAATGATATGCAGGTAAAAGGCATTGGTCTTGATTTGGTTTCGGAGAGCCTTCAGTCTTCTACTAATTGTATTGGCACATAACCGTAATATCCAGTTTTGAGAAGAATTCCATGGTATTTCCTAAGTTCTCCCACGACTGGTTTCCAGCCGAGCATAATATACCGTCATATAAGCATATGTCATATAAATCCATAAACCTTTTCATTGTATGTTTTCGAAACATTTAATAAATTAGACTCTTATACATATTCGGTTTTATTTCTTCAACCCCACTTTCTAGCAGAAGGTTCTGCGCACGACAGTGCAGAACGGCTGTGAAACAATATCCAACTATAACACACTACTTTGAGCTTTATATTTTTCTCCATAACACATATAAATGCAGTTGAACATTGATAGGAACCATATCACAGTTTCTTTGTCCCGAAAAGCCATTCGTTGATTTTTTCTTGGTGCCGAAAATACTGTCGTTTCAATATCTGTAAGAGGAAAGCAATAATCAGATTCTTGAATTTGTTGAAATCTCCAAATAGTTGATCATTATCACAGTTTCTCATCAAATTCAAATGAGACAAGTTTTCGTTCGCTTTCTACATATTTAACGTTATTTAAATTTTTTCGACTCATATTTCATATTCGATATCCCGATTTTTTTGTAACAACAGTAATTTATTTCATCAATCAACCCCTAATTTCATTATTGACCAAAAATTTGAACTCGATTTGATTTTCTCACTTGATTTGTATTTTAATCCTTCCGTTCTTAGCAACAGCTTTCAATAGAGTTGAAAATATAGACAATGGAAGTCCGAACCATTACCATTCAGCAAGGAACATTGTCAACCACTTTCAAGCAAAGTTTGTATATTGGTAGTGAATCTAGTTATATCCATGAATCGACAATTGAAAATGTGGGATAACGACGAAATTTGTGCAACACCACCAGAAATTACCGCACAAACATGGTAGGAGTTGAAAAAGTACAGTTCGCGACTCAAGGATAAGGCCAATTACGTACACTCGCGAATTACCGTACTCTGCTAACGAGTCGTGCTCACAATCTTTCACTTGTGCGTAATATGCTTCTTATCCTCCTCGAGACGTAATATACTATATCCGAACACTTGCCGAGGAAGGTGATTCTTTTAATTTTCCCTAGAATTCCAGCCTACTTGAGACCTGATAGAATAATAATAATATCATTATTCAGGTACTGACAAGAAAGTTGGTAATTTCATCAGGGGAAGAGAATGTTTTTTTGTGGATTCTTCTTGAATTCATGAATCTGGATCTCGAAAACAGCGAAAGTTAAGTTAAATACATGCAGAGAAGTGAATTAGGGATCCCATCATTAAGAGCTGAGAAATTCGAGCTAGCCCTTTCGCTTTCAGAGATATACATAATAAGGAAAACGAGAAAATTCAACGTTTTTAATAGATTTCCAAAACTGTTTGCATATCGTCATTGTAACTTCTGAAGGGTTGTATGAATTTCGTGAGGTATTTCATATTGTCTTGAAGGTATTAAAAAGTAAAAATATAGATCCGTATTTCCAAATCCAAAATTGAAGTTGGTCTAAGGATTAAAACTGTTCTTTCGGCAAAGCGCAAACGGTTTTTAGGAATATATCCAATTAAACCGGATATACATGAAAAAAACAAATTATAATATAATAATATAAGTTTATTCATGAATAGATAATAATAAATACAATTCGAAAATTTTATGAATATACATTTTTATGAATAAACTGAAGAACAAACCTTACGAAGAGAACTTGTTGTAAGGTAAACTGAAGGTAATAACAATTCACAATCAATACATTTGAAGTTACATACCTAGATAATCATCAATTTAAAGAAACCAATTTCATAAACTATTCAAAAATGTGTCAAAATAAATTCGTGCTAGTTGATAATCCATATTTTACTTTTTTGTTTAAATGATGATAATGATTTGATTTTTTTTTAATTTCATGTGGTATTTTGTCATAAAGATATGGTATCATAAACTTGTAGTTTCTTTGTGCAATTTTCTTTTTAATTTTATTTTCAGATGTAATTACAGTTTTATTTCAAGTTCCATATTTATGTTCATTATAATTTATATTTTTTATATTTTCATGAATGTAAATCATCATTCTATAAATGATTAATTGATTTATATCCATTTTTTCACTTTCTTTGAATAATAATTCAGTTGAATATTTCCAATCCTTATTGTAAATTATTTTCAGAATTGCCTCCATTCATTCTTTCCTGTTTGTATATGTCAATCGATTTGAAAATTTCAATCCGAATAAGATTGTTGAATACAAAAATATATACTCACCAGCTGCCTTTTTCGTTGCTTCCCTTAGTAACATTCTGTTTCAGTTTGATTCTAGAATTCAATTTCAAAAAGGTATCGATTTTCCTAAATATTTCGATTTTCGCCTCTGCAGATAAGTCCTTGACGAAATTCTCGTAAATGAACGTGGACAAATCATTCACCAACATCTTCGACACGTTTTTTTCGCTATCCAGTTGCTTCTTGAACTGCGTCGAAGACAAATCCACGTTGTTGTGTTTGATGCATTTTTTGCAGCTCCCGTTATTCCCCCTCGTCGAATTCTCGTCTCCCGATTGATATCTTTCTTTCGAAGCACGCAAAACCAGCAAAGAGTGCGACCTCGACGAATAAAACTCTTTCTTTTTCCGCCTGTCGTGCGACATTTTGGAACTTTGGAAAATGGCGGCGTTCCTCAAAAAGGAATTGAAGTATTCGAAACTTTCGACGGACGCGAAGTCGTTTGGAGGGAATATTTCAATCGTGTTCGTTCGGCTGACGTTCTTCAGCGTCAGCAGGCTCTTGTTCTTCACTTGTTTCAACATAATGTCCGGTTTTGTTCGATCACAGTGGTCGATGGAATTGAGATTTTTTTGCTTTTCGGAGTCCATTAAACTCTTGAATTCAACGGCATACCCTACTAGAATTAGATGATTTTTGATTCAATATATGTAGAGAAAACAAATTTGATTAAGTCTATAACAAAACATGGAGAGTAAAGGGGCTATGGGAGATCTAGCTCAAAATCCCATGTAATTTCTTATGAAAGTTCATTCTGCAGATTTTGGCCCCGGCGACCAATCAGAACGCTCCAAATTATCACGTGACCTCTGACGTCACACATCATCTGTCATCTGTCGCCAGCCATCTGTCATGCGCTACCACGGAACACAAACATCAGAACCTTACGTCACAGCTGTCATCATTTGTCAACAGTCATCCATCAGTCATGCCATCTGTCATCAATCATACTTCACACGAACGCCACCTATGAGCCATAGTCGCAAGTACACTAAGCGCCACCTATGAATTAAACATGTAAATAACCTGAAAAAAATCATCCGATGTTGAGGATTGAACCCGGGCCTCTCAGCATGAGAGACAAAGACGCTAACAATGCGCTAGCGAGGCAATTAATTTCAAGTGTGTATAGGTAGGTAGGATACATCGACGCTCCTCGAGCACAGCCCAGTGAGCAATAACCTCACCAGTCAGTATAATCCTGTCATCTATCACTATGGTTTGGAGCCCCAAGCCTTGGTCGGCTCTGAGGGTCGAAAACAAAAGGCATGAACGCTTATAACCTCGAAATCGGGGCGTCAAACAATGCGTCTTCTAAGACATGGTCCGATCCAAGTTTTCGTCACCTATCACAGCCCTAAGACATGGTCGAGGGCCCCCTCGTTTAAGGAAAAAAGCACATTTCGCCAAGTCACGCCCATACGTCACACCGGTCATTTGTAGAGTCTTAGGCATGCGTCATGTCACCAGTCATTTGTCACTCCAACCTAACCTTGTGATCTGACGTAATTTCAAAGCCTCAGCTATCATTTTTCACTAGTCATTTGTCAGCATAACCATTCCGTAAAGTCCTAGTCATACATCCATCATTTTCCCCAACTAAAGCCATCTGTCACCACTCATTTTCTCCAACTGAAACCATCTGTCATCAGTCATTCCAGCTAAAGACATCTGTCAGTCCAACACTCGCTGTCATTTGCAAATTCCTAGTCATTCGCCATCAGTCATTTTCACTGTCAAAATCATTAAACCTAACCTTGTAATCTGTCGTAATTCCAGAGTCACGCCCTAGTCATACGTCTATCAGCTGTCACCAGTCATTTCTACAGTCAAAGACATCTGGCAGTTTAACCTAACCTTGCAATCCGTAAAGTTCTAGTCATACGTCACACCAGTCATTTTTCTACCAAAGTCATTTGGCACTTTAACCTAACTTTACAATTTATAATATTTCCAGAGTAACGCCAATCATCAGTCATTTCTACTGTCACTTCAACTTAACCGTGTAATCTGGAATCAAAAAATCACGCCCTATACGTTAAGTCTATCAGCTGTTGCCTAAGACATGGTCCAAATATTTTTGTCACCTATCACAGCCCTAAGACATGGTCGGGCCCCCCCCCGTTTGAGGAAAAAAAGCACATTTCGCCAAGTCACGCCCATACGTCACACATTCCATTTTCACTGTCAAAATCACCTAACCCAACATTCTATGCCACTTTGTCAGCCAAGTTCCCTGCCAAAAGTCATTTGTCAACCATGTAATTTGTAAAATTCTAGTCATACGTCTATCATTTTCCCAGATAAAGACATCTGTCAGTCCAACGCTCGCTGTCATTTGCAAATTCCTAGTCATACGTCGTGTCATCAGGCATTTTCATGGTCAAAATCATTAAACCTCACCTTGTAATCTGTCGCCAGCCATCTGTCATGCGCTACGTCTATTAGCTGTCACCAGTCATTTCTACAGTCGAAGACATCTATCAGCTGTTTTCTCCAGCTAAAGCCATCTGTCAAGTGTGAAAAAACAGAAAGTTCAACCGTTAAAACGTCCCGTAAGCATCGCACGCAACAAAAATGACCCCCGTTAATACCAGCTAAGGCATCGCATGCAACAAAAATGGCTCCCGCTTAACACAGCGCTAACGCAGAGTATCGCACGCAACAAAAACGACCCCCGTTAATGTTGGCTAAAGCATCGCACACAACAAAAATGACCCCCGCTTAACACAGTGATAATGCAGAGCATCGTACCCAACAAAAATGACGCCCGTTAATGCTAGCTAAGGCATCGCATGCAACAAAAATGCCCCGTTAATCCCAACTAAGACACAGCACGCAACAAAAATGGCTCCCACCTAACACAGCGCTAACGATTCGGCAGAATATCGCACAAAAACGACCCCGTTAATCCCAACTAAGACATGCAACAATGGTTCCCATACCTAACACAGCGCTAACGCTTCGTCAGAGTATCGCACAAAAACGATCCCCGTTAATGCAAGCTAAGGCATCGTACGTAACAAAAATGACCCCCGTTAATCGTACTGGCTCCGGCCTGCGTCGCTGCCATTCGTTGGGGGGCCAGTAGTGTTGTACATGTTTGATAATTCAACTATCCGACATGTTGAATGGTGAAATAAAACAAGTAATGAACAAAATTTTTTTATTGATAAACAGCTATTAATTTCGTTAACAATGTTTTGAGTTGATACAAGAGACCATCACTAGGACAATGAACTCCAAATAAACTCCAGTTAAATTGACCTGCTTCAACAACTTTTCGAGTAAACTCATTGTATTTGTAATAGGTGCTTCCTCGGAAAAAGTAAATGTGGCCATCTATGAATCGATATGCAGCCGTAACATCGTTTGGAATCCCTGGAAACATATCGATAATTTGACCTCGACCTGTTATTACTCGCGGTGTCTCGAAGAATTCTACGTATGAACTATTACCGTAGAACATGTACCCCTTACCACTGTATGTGTGAAAGAATACATTGGCATCAGGTACCGGAGTTGGTACAGTTTGCATAATCTGAAGAGAAGGAAAGTCCACTTCATGCCATTCTCGTTTCTTCCTATCGAAAACTATCAAAGAACCAGCCGAATTTTGGAAAACGTATGATATAGTTACTTTTTGATGAAGATAGTTGTTCAATGGTCCAGGCTTCGAAGGTATATGCACATCATTTATATCCAGTTTCCATAAATGTTCCCCAGCACCAATATACAGTCTATGATTCGAAAATTGCGGTGCTTTTGCCAAAAACATGAAATCGGGCAATTTCACATCACAAAGTGCATGGGTTGTAGATTTTTGAACGGCTGGATGATTGATCTGTTTAGTGGTGGTGCTAGTGGGGGTGGTTGTGTGAGGTCTGCTAGTTGTACGTCTGCCATATAGATACTCCATTGCTATTCTATCATCTTCACTTACATTGGGAAGTTGTCGTTTATACCAGGAAAACATAACCGACTCCTCCACACCGCTATGTTGAAGACCAAGAGTGTGGCCTATTTCGTGTGTTAGGGTGCCAAGAAGACTGAAACCTCCCTCACTGTTATCCAATATCCAGTTTTCCTCCTTATCTATATGAATTTCCCTACAAGTATTCTGGGGATCGGGAAAATAAGCGTGGGCCACCACTGTTCCTGGTCCATCAAAGATGTATGTGCAGCGGTGAGAACCTGTGCAGTCTTTACGGAAATGGTGTGTTCTCTCTGTAAAAACTAATGTTATGTCAGGTTTTTGACGTGCCGTGTGGCGAACATATTGAAATTTTAAATTTGAAATTCCTTCCCAGAAAGCGAAAGCTCTCCTTGCAATATCCACTTGTGCTTGGTTAGCTTGTGCGAACGACCAGAAAAGGTTAGTCTTATTCCAACGCGCTGAACTAACGGTGAGGGCATTCTCGGGTTGCATACATCTGGGTTGACGAACTAGAGCCAGTGTCTCCTCGTTGAGTTCACCATCCACAGGCAGATTATATTTCTCCTGAAACGCCACTATAGCCGACTCGATATCCAATAGAGAAGTATTAGTATTATTATCGATGTATCTATATTGCTGCAGGTAGGCAAACATTTCCTCGTTATTTGTAACATTTTCGCAACACACTAGCGTCAACAGCAAGCTAAAGACAACCGCACTCGACGACATCCCAATTGATACTGATCCGATCACATTAGCATTACTCAGTTTTCAATCCCCAATATGATTACGTCATGCCAAATTGTGAAATCCGTCTAACATGTACGACGACGATGTCAGAAGGCCCCAAATTATGACGTCTTACTGCGTCTCACATGCGCGAGGCTGTCTTCAGTCGAACCTCCTCTCACATGTGCGACGACGACAATGTCAGATAGAAGGCTCCAAATTATGACGTCTTACAGCGTCTCACATGCGCGAGGCTGTTCCCAAAAATGTACCCACGCAATTGTTGAAAAATGATAACTTCACAAAAACGCTTACTTATTGACAAAATTTCCCTTACACTGAGGTATATCAGATAATAGATGAAAAATATTTATTGAAACCGCATAAACACTTATGAAAAATCTCAAGAAATTGTCAAAATGGAATCTGTAAACATGCTGAACTCATATAACGAACAACATTGCAAACCAACATATCGAACACTCTGTTTCCCCAAACAATTCAATTTATAGCACAATGAGACTCTTCACCTGTTTGGCTGGCAAATCGTCTTGAAAATTGATTCAATACCCTCAAAGAGTATCAGTATTACTTTTGACTGTCTGGCACTATCAGAGTAAAATAAAACATAAAAAATACGCTTTTTGGTAAGAGTTTGACATATTAAAACAGAGTGAAAATATTATGCGTGTGATGGCTGGCAGACGTTTATGTTGATGTAGATGAGTTGTTGAGGGGTCATTCCATTCTTGACAGTTGAGGTGTTTGGATGGCGGATGAAAATGGAAAAATTCATCATTGAAAAAGAAAATGTCAAGAAAAACCGATTATTCGGTGTTGAGGCACGCACAATTGATTTCAGAATCAGACCTGTGCCAGAGGGTGGCGAACCAGTGAGTTGGATAAAACAAGCTATCGAAGACATTGTGATGCGAGGATTTGAAAATTTGAAACCGAATGATCACGTGGGATTCACCTTTGGATCAAATGAACTCACCAATGGACAAGGTTGGATGAAATTCAAACCGGCATCAGAAGTAACATTCGATGATATTTGGCAGACAATATCCTCAATCCATCAAGCAAATTCGGAAACAATGTATACCGAAACATTTACTTTGGGTATTACGACCGTAAGAAAACCAGAATGATACAGAATTGTTATTAAAGTTTTACAGCGAAAATAAAAAATGTATTGGGAATTGTTTTTCTTTCTCTAACCCAAAAACATTCCTCGGATGTATCATGAAACCTTGAGCATCTTTGGTATATTTCAAATCATGAATTACGGCCATGAGAGTGAAGACATTGTTGAGCGTTCGACTTCAAAGCATTGAATATTACTGAAAACCGTCTTAGATGCGAGATGATGATGTCATAAGACAACCTGACTTCAATTGTATAGAATATCATTTGTGAGATTTTTTTTTACAAATTTCAGATTCGTCTACAATCCTTTCCAAGTCGTTCCAAGTATCACACAGTCTTTCCTTCATAAAAAATATTGGCGCACAAATAACGCTTCGTGAAAAAACGTTTAACGCTTCGTTAAATGCGACTAACGCTTCGTTGAATGTGACTAATGCTTCGTTAAATGCAACTAACGCTTCGTTGAACGCACCATTGAATGCGGCTAACGCTTCGTTAAACGCACCGTTAAATGCGACTAACGCTTCGTTAAAAACGTCTAAAGTTCGTTTCCGCATCACCCACGAGGTAGAACTACTGATGCGTTACCTTTTTTTCAAGTGGAAGTTTCCCCAGTAGGCCTATCATAACCACTTAAATGATTCATTAGTGGAAGTGAAATAGTCATCAATGTTATCAATCTTTATTTGAAAAAATATATAATCACAAAGTTGTATCCATACTATCATCGTTGATCGAATAGTGTCCCCATGGTAAAGTTTCATCAGACTCTGGTATGAGGTAGCGCTTATCATATCACCCCCAATATAAATATTTAACCACATCGAATTCGGCAATATATCGAGACACGGACTTGAATGAGTGGTTCAAGAAACAAGTGGTGGATCCAATCATGAGGGAGCTTGAGGAGTTTCAGGAAAAAGACTCTGGATGGGCTCTAAAGAAAGTGATCAATTTGGGGGTGAATATCAACAAATTCACTCCACAACTTGGCTCTTCCTACATCGAGCTGCCACCTCAGATAAAGAAAAAGCATGCCTGCGTTAATGTCAAAAATACAGACGATGCATGTTTTGCTTGGTCAATTGTTAGCGCCCTTTATCCTGTTGATGAAAACACTGATCGTACATCATCGTATCCCCATTACAGCAACTTTTTACAACTGAAAGGCATACAGTTCCCGATGACCATCAGACAAATCCCCAGATTTGAAAAGCAAAATAATGTATCCATCAATGTATATGTGCTGGAAAAAATCAAGAAATCCTTCAAAATATTACCAACATATCTGACTAAAGATAAGAAGGACAAACACATCAACCTGCTCCTAGTACAAGATGACTATGATGCTCCTACGAAATATCATTTTGTATGGATCAAGATTATGTCGAGACTGCTTTCCAAACAGTTGAGTAAACATAATGGGCAGAAGTATTTTTGCGATAGATGTCTCCACTACTTCATAACTCGAGAAAAGCTTGAAAGCCACATCGTAGATTGTGAGAAAATTAATGAGACTGCTATAAAAATGCCTGAAATTGGAAAAAACATAGTGAATTTCAAAAATCATAAGAACAAGGAGAAGGCACCATTTATTGTATATGCCGACTTGGAGTCTATTTTGAAATCTACTGATAACCCAAAGAAGCCTCAACATCACGTTCCAGCAGCTGTCGGATATTCCCTCAAGTGCAGCTACGATGATTCTCTATCCTTTTATCGTTCCCATCGAGGTGAAGACTGCATGCAATGGTTTGCAGATGAAATGGCTCAGTTGGCTGAAGATGTGTCTACAGTGTTCTTGTGTCCTTATGACATTAACATGACTTGGATGCAGGAGGCACAATTCAAACTTGCTTCACACTGTCATATTTGTGAGGAACCGTATACACCGGAAGATAAGAAAGTTCGAGACCACAACCACCTGATTTCCGGTAATAACTATCGGGGGGCTGCTCATGAAGGGTGCAAGATCAACTACGAGGATAGTCATACCATCCCTATAGTATTCCATAATCTCAGCGGTTATGATGCACACTTCATCATTGAAGATATCGCAACAAGAATGGATGGAAGAGTTGAGCTGCTGCCAATAACCAAGGAAAAATATATATCGTTCACAAAACATTCTGATGAAAATCGCATCAATTTTCGTTTTATCGATAGTTTCCGGTTCATGGCATATTCGCTCGAAAAACTAGCTTCCAATCTTCCAGAGTTCTCCAACTTGAAGATGCAGTTCACTGAACTCCCCGAAGACCATTTCAAAATGCTAACGAAAAAGGGGATAATGCCCTACGATTATATTGATTCGTTTGATCGATTCGAGGAGACTGCTCTGCCATCTATCGAAGCATTCTTCAATAAGCTGGAAAATAAGCCCTGCCCTCGTCGTCTATATCAACGAGCTCGAGATGTATGGAACATCTTCAAATGTCAAAATCTTGGTGATTATGTAGACTTATACATGAAAACTGACATTCTCCTGCTGGCCGACGTCTTTGAGAGGTTCAGAGCCTGCATCCTCAAATCACACCAACTCGATCCAGCCCACTATTTCACTCTTCCCGGATTTACGTGGGATGCCATGTTGAAACATACTAAGCAAGACTTGGAACTTCTCACCGATGTGGATATGTTTTTATTTGTTGAGCGAGGTATTCGTGGCGGACTTAGTCAAGTTTGTTCGAAACGTCGATCGAAGGCAAACAACAAATACCTACCCCATTATGATCCGTCTAAACCCTCTACTTACCAGATGTACTATGACGTTAACAATCAATATGGATGGGTAATGAGTCAATACTTACCATATGGTGGTTTTGAATGGACCGATACTAATCTAGATGTAATGGATATACCTGATGATGCTGATGAGGGCTACATTCTTGAAGTAGATTTGAAGTATCCTAAACATCTACATGACAAACACAAAGATATTCCATTTTGTCCAGAACATCTCAATCCTTAAACAATGATGCCACCTACAAAGCCTAAAGAAATTTCAAAGTTGATGGCTACTCTGAAACCCAAGAAGAAATATGTTATACATTAAAGATGATTGAAGCAGGCCTTGGCAAATTTTGTTCTAAAATTGTTCGTTTCATACAAAGCCTAAAGAAATTTCAAAGTTGATGGCTACTCTGAAACCCAAGAAGAAATATGTTATACATTAAAGATGATTGAAGCAGGCCTTGGCAAATGGATTGGTTTTGCAGAAAATTCATCGTGCGTTGAAATTCAAGCAGAGTCCTTGGCTCAAGTCATATATTGATTTGAATACGGAGCTCCGTAAGAAGGCTGCCAATGAGTTTGAGAAGAACTGGTATAAGTTGATGAATAATGCAGTTTTCGGTAAAACTATGGAAAACGTCCGCAAGAGGGTAAACATCCACCTTCTAACTGAATGGTGTGGAAGGTATGGTGCCGAGGCATACATATCAAAACCAGAGTTCAAATCTGCAACAATTTTCAATGAAAACTTGGTGGCTGTTGAGTTGAATAAGCTGCAAATTTGGCTCAATAAACCAATCTATGTGGGTCAAACCATTCTAGATTTAGCAAAGACTACCATCTATTCTTTCCACTATGGCTATATGGCGGAACGTTTCGGGGAGGACTGTACCGTTATGTACACTGATACAGATTCTCTCATTTACGAGCTGCGCCAGGACCCCTATGCAGTTATGAAGGAGGATTGCCATCAATTTTTTGACACATCTGATTATGCAAGGGATAACATATACGAAATACCGCTTGTCAATAAAAAAGTTCCTGGCTTGATGAAGGACGAGAACAATGGGGTGCCCATGACTGATTTTGTTGGACTTCGTTCAAAATTATATGCTACGAAAGTGTTGACATCAGAAGCGGATATTATCAAGAAAAGGAAGGAATTGGAAGATGCCGAGTATGATGAAGATGAAATCGATGTGATTTTGATGAATTTTGGAGCAACGAAGAAGGCAAAGGGAGTTAAATATAATGTTGTTAGAAATGAAATAATTTTTCAAGATTATTTGAACTGTTTACGTGAACAGAAGGTTCTCTATAAAACTCAACGTACAATTCAATCAAAACAACACAATGTCTACTCGATTGTACAGGACAAAATAGCGCTTAGTCCTAACGATGATAAGCGCTACCTCATACCAGAGTCTGATGAAACTTTACCATGGGGACACTATTCGATCAACGATGATAGTATGGATACAACTTTGTGATTATATATTTTTTCAAATAAAGATTGATAACATTGATGACTATTTCACTTCCACTAATGAATCATTTAAGTGGTTATGATAGGCCTACTGGGGAAACTTCCACTTGAAAAAAAGGTAACGCATCAGTAGTTCTACCTCGTGGGTGATGCGGAAACGAACTTAAGACGTTTTTAACGAAGCGTTAGTCGCATTCAACGGTGCGTTTAACGAAGCGTTAGTCGCATTTAATGGTGCGTTCAACGAAGCGTTAGTTGCATTTAACGAAGCGTTAGTCGCATTCAACGAAGCGTTAGTCGCATTTAACGAAGCGTTAGACGTTTTTTCACGAAGCGTTATTTGTGCGCCAATATTTTTTATGAAGGAAAGACTGTGTGATACTTGGAACGACTTGGAAAGGATTGTAGACGAATCTGAAATTTGTAAAAAAAATCTCACAAATGATATTCTATACAATTGAAGTCAGGTTGTCTTATGACATCATCATCTCGCATCTAAGACGGTTTTCAGTAATATTCAATGCTTTGAAGTCGAACGCTCAACAATGTCTTCACTCTCATGATTCATGATTCATGATTTAAAATATACCAAAGATGCTCAAGGTTTCATGATACATCTGAGGAATGTTTTTGGGTTAGAGAAAGAAAAACAATTCCCAATACATTTTTTATTTTCGCTGTAAAACTTTAATAACAATTCTGTATCATTCTGGTTTTCTTACGGTCGTAATACCCAAAGTAAATGTTTCGGTATACATTGTTTCCGAATTTGCTTGATGGATTGAGGATATTGTCTGCCAAATATCATCGAATGTTACTTCTGATGCCGGTTTGAATTTCATCCAACCTTGTCCATTGGTGAGTTCATTTGATCCAAAGGTGAATCCCACGTGATCATTCGGTTTCAAATTTTCAAATCCTCGCATCACAATGTCTTCGATAGCTTGTTTTATCCAACTCACTGGTTCGCCATCCTCTGGCACAGGTCTGATTCTGAAATCAATTGTGCGTGCCTCAACACCGAATAATCGGTTTTTCTTGACATTTTCTTTTTCAATAATGAATTTTTCCATTTTCATCCGCACGTCCAAACACCTCAACTGTCAAGAATAGAATGACCCCTCAACAACTCATCTACATCAACATAAACGTCTGCCAGCCATCACACGCATAATATTTTCACTCTGTTTTAATATGTCAAACTCTTACCAAAAAGCGTATTTTTTATGTTTTATTTTACTCTGATAGTGCCAGACAGTCAAAAGTAATACTGATACTCTTTGAGGGTATTGAATCAATTTTCAAGACGATTTGCCAGCCAAACAGGTGAAGAGTCTCATTGTGCTATAAATTGAATTGTTTGGGGAAACAGAGTGTTTGATATGTTGGTTTGCAATGTTGTTCGTTATATGAGTTCAGCATGTTTACAGATTCCATTTTGACAATTTCTTGAGATTTTTCATAAGTGTTTATAAGGTTTCAATAAATATTTTTCATCTATCATCTGATATACCTCAGTGTAAGGGAAATTTTGTCAATAAGTAAGCGTTTTTGTGAAGTTATCATTTTTCAACAATTGCGTGGGTACATTTTTGGGAACAGCCTCGCGCATGTGAGAGGAGGTTCGACGGGTGATAGCCTCGCGCATGTGAGACGCTGTAAGACGTCATAATTTGGAGCCTTCTGTCTGACATCGTCGTCGTCGCACATGTGAGAGGAGGTTCGACTGAAGACAGCCTCGCGCATGTGAGACGCAGTAAGACGTCATAATTTGGGGCCTTCTGACATCGTCGTCGTACATGTTAGACGGATTTCACAATTTGGCATGACGTAATCATATTGGGGATTGAAAACTGAGTAATGCTAATGTGATCGGATCAGTATCAATTGGGATGTCGTCGAGTGCGGTTGTCTTTAGCTTGCTGTTGACGCTAGTGTGTTGTGAAAATGTTACAAATAACGAGGAAATGTTTGCCTACCTGCAGCAATATAGATACATCGATAATAATACTAATACTTCTCTATTGGATATCGAGTCGGCTATAGTGGCGTTTCAGGAGAAATATAATCTGCCTGTGGATGGTGAACTCAACGAGGAGACACTGGCTCTAGTTCGTCAACCCAGATGTATGCAACCCGAGAATGCCCTCACCGTTAGTTCAGCGCGTTGGAATAAGACTAACCTTTTCTGGTCGTTCGCACAAGCTAACCAAGCACAAGTGGATATTGCAAGGAGAGCTTTCGCTTTCTGGGAAGGAATTTCAAATTTAAAATTTCAATATGTTCGCCACACGGCACGTCAAAAACCTGACATAACATTAGTTTTTACAGAGAGAACACACCATTTCCGTAAAGACTGCACAGGTTCTCACCACTGCACATACATCTTTGATGGACCAGGAACAGTGTTGGCCCACGCTTATTTTCCCAATCCCCAGAATACTTGTAGGGAAATTCATATAGATAAGGAGGAAAACTGGATATTGGATAACAGTGAGGGAGGTTTCAGTCTTCTTGGCACCCTAACACACGAAATAGGCCACACTCTTGGTCTTCAACATAGCGGTGTGGAGGAGTCGGTTATGTTTCCCTGGTATAAACGACAACTTCCCAATGTAAGTGAAGATGATAGAATAGCAATGGAGTATCTATATGGCAGACGTACAACTAGCAGACCTCACACAACCACCCCCACTAGCACCACCACTAAACAGATCAATCATCCAGCCGTTCAAAAATCTACAACCCATGATATTGTTCTGATTGTATTGTTATTGTATTGTACTGCTGATTTGCTTTCTGAAATATTCAGTTACTAGTGCTCAAAAATTGTGTGTTTCACATTAGAGGAAGTATTACCTATCAAGCGGATACCGTGAGTAAAATTGAAAGGTTTGATGGCTGAATCATCATTTTAGTTAGTATAAATCTCAACATAACCTCACCGGTTCGTTTCAACTATTCGGGTCATATCACTCGCATCTAAGCAATTTCCAGTGGCGGAGACTACGTACGGCTATCCACAGACTAACTCTGGTTCTTTGAGTTAGTTTCAATATGCCTACAACTGTTCCATGTAGCTGCTGCAACAGAGCCTATGACCCAGTTTCTATGGTAAAGTGTTGCATTTGTAAAAAATTATTTAAAAACTAGTGTGTCGACATTAGCTCCACCGAACTTAGAGCCTTAAACTCGAACAAAGGATATGACTGGTCCTGTAAAAATTGCAGATCAATCGGCAGTGAGATAAAAGACCTCAAAGCACTAATAATTAAACTACAGGATGAAATCCAGAACTTAAAAGCTGTCCACAATGTGACAAAACCTGCCATCGACTCGAACTTCTTTGAAGAAGTCATTGCCGAGGTAGACGATAGAGCGAAGCGTCGTAGCAATCTTATCATTTATGGAATCGAAGAACAGGATCAGAATATAAGTAACGATGAGAGGATAACTGCCGACAAAACTGAAGTGATTGAGATCTTACACGTTGTGAAGCCGAATTTGGACGTTACCGAAATCAGACCAATGAGACTTTGTGCAATTTTCGAATCATAGACTGTATATTGGTGCTGGGGAACATTTATGGAAACTGGATATAAATGATGTGCATATACCTTCGAAGCCTGAACCATTGAACAACTATCTTCATCAAAAAGTAACTATATCATACGTTTTCCAAAATTCGGCTGGTTCTTTGATTGTTTTCGATAGGAAGAAACGAGAATGGCATGAAGTGGACTTTCCTTCTCTTCAGATTATGCAGACTGTACCAACTCTGGTACCTGATGCCAATGTATTCTTTCACACATACAGTGGTAAGGGGTACATGTTCTACGGTAATAGTTCATACGTAGAATTCTTCGAGACACCGCGAGTAATAACAGGTCGAGGTCAAATTATCGATATGTTTCTAGGGATTCCAAACGATGTTACGGCTGCATATCGATTCATAGATGGTCACATTTAGTTTTTCCGAGGAAGCAACTATTACAAATACAATGAAGCAGGTCAATTTAACTGGAGTTTATTTGGAGTTCATTGTCCTAGTGATGGTCTCTTGTATCAACTCAAAACATTGTTAACGAAATTAATAGCTGTTTATCAATAAAAAAATTTTGTTCATTACTTGTTTTATTTCACCATTCAACATGTCGGATAGTTGAATTATCAAACATGTACAACACTACTGGCCCCCCAACGAATGGCAGCGACGCAGTCCGGAGCCAGTACGATTGACGGGGGTCATTTTTGTTACGTACGATGCCTTAGCTTGCATTAACGGGGATCGTTTTTGTGCGATACTCTGACGAAGCGTTAGCGCTGTGTTAGGTATGGGAACCATTGTTGCATGTCTTAGTTGGGATTAACGGGGTCGTTTTTGTGCGATATTCTGCCGAAGCGTTAGCGCTGTGTTAGGTGGGAGCCATTTTTTTTGCGTGCTGTGTCTTAGTTGGGATTAACGGGGTCGTTTTTGTTTTGTGTGATGCTCTGCGTTAGCGCTGTGTTAAGCGGGAGCCATTTTTGTTGCATGCGATGCCTTAGCTAGCATTAACGGGCGTCATTTTTGTTGGGTACGATGCTCTGCATTAGCACTGTGTTAAGCGGGGGTCATTTTTGTTGCGTGCGATGCTTTAGCCAACATTAACGGGGGTCGTTTTTGTTGCGTGCGATACTCTGCGTTAGCGCTGTGTTAAGCGGGAGCCATTTTTGTTGCATGCGATGCCTCAGCTGGTATTAACGGGGGTCATTTTTGTTGCGTGCGATGCTTACGGAACGTTTTAATGGTTGAACTTTCTGTTTTTTCATACTTGACTGATGGCTTTAGCTGGAGAAAACAGCTGATAGATGTCTTCGACTGTAGAAATGACTGGTGACAGCTAATAGACGTAGCACATGACAGATGGCTGGCGACAGATTACAAGGTGAGGTTTAATGATTTTGACCATGAAAATGCCTGATGACACGACGTATGACTAGGAATTTGCAAATGACAGCGAGCGTTGGACTGACAGATGTCTTTATCTGGGAAAATGATAGACGTATGACTAGAATTTTACAAATTACATGGTTGACAAATGACTTTTGGCAGGGAACTTGGCTGACAAAGTGGCATAGAATGTTGAGTTAGGTGATTTTGACAGTGAAAATGGAATGTGTGACGTATGGGCGTGACTTGGCGAAATGTGCTTTTTTTCCTCAAACGGGGGGGGGGCGACCATGTCTTAGGACTGTGATAGGTGACAAAAATATTTGGACCATGTCTTAGGCAACAGCTGATAGACTTTACGTATAGGGCGTGATTTTTTGATTCCAGATTACACGGTTAAGTTGAAGTGACAGATGTCTTTGACAGTAGAAATGACTGATGATTGGCGTTACTTTGGAAATATTATAAATTGTAAAGTTAGGTTAAAGTGCCAAATGACTTTGGTAGAAAAATGACTGGTGTGACGTATGACTAGAACTTTACGGATTGCAAGGTTAGGTTAAACTGCCAGATGTCTTTGACTGTAGAAATGACTGGTGACAGCTGATAGACGTATGACTAGGGCGTGACTCTGGAATTACGACAGATTACAAGGTTAGGTTTAATCTTCTTCTTCTTTTTTTGTTTATTGAGCTTGGCAACTAAGGCAAGGTTAGGTTTAATGATTTTGACAGTGAAAATGACTGATGGCGAATGACTAGGAATTTGCAAATGACAGCGAGTGTTGGACTGACAGATGTCTTCAGCAGGAATGACTGATGACAGATGGTTTTAGTTGGAGAAAATGAGTGGTGACAGATGGCTTTAGTTGGGGAAAATGATGGATGTATGACTAGGACTTTACAGAATGGTTATGCTGACAAATGACTAGTGAAAAATGATAGCTGAGGCTTTGAAATTACGTCAGATCACGAGGTTAGGTTGGAGTGACAAAAGACTGGTGACATGACGCATGCCTAAGACTTTACAAATGACCGGTGTGACGTATGGGCGTGACTTGGCGAAATGTGCTTTTTTTCCTCAAACGAGGGGGCCCCCGACCATGTCTTAGGGCTGTGATAGGTGACAAAAACTTGGATCGGACCATGTCTTAGAAGACGCATTGTTTGACGCCCCGATTTCGAGGTAATAAGCGTTCATGCCTTTTGTTTTCGACCCTCAGAGCCGACCAAGGCTTGGGGCTCCAAACCATAGTGATAGATGACAGGATTATACTGACTGGTGAGGTTATTGCTCACTGGGCTGTGCTCGAGGAGCGTCGATGTATCATACCTACCTATACACACTTGAAATTAATTGCCTCGCTAGCGCATTGTTAGCGTCTTTGTCTCTCATGCTGAGAGGCCCGGGTTCAATCCTCAACATCGGATGATTTTTTTTCAGGTTATTTACATGTTTAATTCATAGGTGGCGCTTAGTGTACTTGCGACTATGGCTCATAGGTGGCGTTCGTGTATGAAGTATGATTGATGACAGATGGGTTTTTACCCTACCACAATCTGGAAAAATAAAGTTATAATTGGGATCGATACAAGTGTACAAGGGCAGCCTTTTAATCTTCCCGAAAAGTTTTTGCCTCGTTTGGTAAAATGAAGTTCCTTTTGAAGGCCTCGTAATGTTCCTATCAAAAAAGAACAAGAAATAATATTCATCAAAATTGTTGTTAAAGTTTCGGGAACCAAATTTGCTTCCCTTCTTGAAACCAATTCCATATTTTTCTTCTTCACTCGTTTGTGAAAATTTGTCAAAGGTCTGAGATTCAACATAAAAACATATTGTCTCCCAAATGAGGTAACAACTGAATTCATAGAGATGCAACTTTCCACAAACAGCATTATAAAAGCAGTTTTTTTTTTCATTTTCATTATACTGGATGATTTCCATCAGCAGTGAAAATGTGTTCTGATAATTTAGAACCACCAAACTGTCAGTTCCTGGTTTATATCTTGTGTTCACTCTTTCGCACTTTCGGAGGTCTTCTTGTTTCATCAATATAATTTTGACCGCACGAAAAATGAATTTGTTAACTACTTTTTGTGTTTACTGTTATGTTAGTTGGTTAACTATATGTCACATTGAACGTAGTAAGTAAAGTAGGAATTGTTGTTTTTACATCAAACCTGTTACCGATCTGTTTCATCTTTTCAGGCAATCCGGGGGCACAAGTTCTAACGTATGTTACACGATATTTAGGTTGCCTAGGTTGTCTGACTTCACTGTGAGGTGTATTTTGACTTACAATTTTCATCAATGATTTTCTGAATATCTAATTTATTTTATAGTGCAGATATCTGTTGGTATGTGTTTTCTTTCGATTGCATTATGTGTCTACATAATATGAATAACATTCATTACTCCCAAGAAATGATAACACTTTCGGTCGAGCAGATTGCAAAAAGAAATTTGTATAATTTATATAATGAATACACATGCATGAAGCGCACACCCATGCACACTCAAACTTACAAACACATTTATCATTTATTTAATGAAATGGCACTCAAATATGTAACATGAAACAAATATTGAGATAGTATAAAATTTTTTTCAGTTTTTTTTTTTTGGTAATACATTTTTACTTACCTTCAGTGATTTCAATCAGCTATTTATATCAACTATTCAGCTATTACCTGTTATAGCAGATGACTCCCATTGTTGAATTATCGTTATCATTTCATCTTAATTTATGTTTGAATGATTTATATTGTTTTGAAGAAAATTAAAGAGTAATAACATGAAACAAATATCAAGATAGTAAACACTCTTTCAGTTTTTTTTTGGTAGATACATTTTTACATACCTTCAGTGATTTTAATCAGCTATTAATATCAACGATTCAGCTATTAGCTGTTATAGCTGATGACTCCCATTGTTGAATTATCGTTATCATTTATATTCATTCGAATTTACAATTGACATATAACAGGCACATCCATGATCACAAAACAAAAATCCTGAATCACATGAGGACAACATTGGCCAAGACTTCCATGGGACAAAAGTCAATTTTATATGATGGACTCAAACCCTATAATAAACTTCCTCAAGATATCAAGACTCTACGAATGAAGCCCTTCCAGTTCAAACTTAAAAATTTGATATTCAACAATTTCTTTCAATATGTCTTAATTTTATTTCATTCGTTTCACATGTTACTTTTCATTCAAAGTGCCCACATAGATTTTGGCTCTGGGCAACAATTTGTTACTGATTCATTGCTGTGAATTGTTCGAATAAATTGGATATATTATCATTATTTCAGCTCAATTTAGGTTTGAATGATTTATATTGTTTTGAAGAAAATTAAAGAGTAATAATGTTTTATATTTGAAAATGGAAATAATGACTAGAAATCCTTCAGGATTGGTTTTTTCGTGATCTAGATTAGATATACATCCTAAAATGTTATTTTGAAGAGTCTGAAATGTTGATTTCTTCATAATTACATCTAGAGAAACAATATCATCGTTAAAAACACTTGACATAGTCAGTGGGCATACTTGAAGACTGGCGTTAAATCAAATCATCTTTCGAACAATCTGTTCAGGCCAGTCTCAAATTACCTACACAGTGGGTTTCGGCTAGCACCCGTCAGAAAACAACTACTCCCCTGGCTAATACCGCGAAGGGCATTGAATTATATCCGACCAGGTGCCAGTGCAGGTTTCTTCACAGAAGTAAATCCTGCATTTGCTTTCGTCGATACAAATGAAGGACTTGATTTTCAATTATAGGGACGGACACACTTGCAGACCGGTTTCGGGCTATTTGGCCACTCGTCAGTGCAAGGCAGTGCCATCATCAACATAAAGTCGATGATTTCCCATAATTAAAAATCAAACTCCTACACGAGTATCAAGCCCCGGCCAAAGCTGATGCGAACAACGAAGTTATTACGCCATCTACCAATGGACGAGGTATTCCAAAAGCAAACCGAATTCGCCCATTCCTCCTGCGAGGAAAATGTAAAAACACTTGACATAGTCAGTGGGCATACTTGAAGAATGGCGTTAAATCAAATCATCTTTCGAACAATCTGTTCAGGCCAGTCTCAAATTACCTACACAGTAGGTTTCGGCTGGCACCCGTCAGAAAACAACTACTCCCCTGGCTAATACCACGAAGGGCATTGAATTATATCCGACCAGGTGCCAGTGCAGGTTTCTTCACAGAATTAAATCCTGCATTTGCTTTCGTCGATACAAATGAAGGAATTGATTTTCAATTATAGGGACGTACACACTTGCAGACCGGTTTCGGGCTATTTAGCCACTCGTCAGTGCAAGGCAGTGCCATCATCAACATAAAGTCGATGATTTCCCATAATTAAAAATCAAACTCCTACACGAGTATCAAGCCCCGGCCAAAGCTGATGCGAACAACGAAGTTATTACGCCATCTACCAATGGACGGGGTATTCCAAAAGCAAACCGAATTCGCCCATTCCTCCTGCGAGGAAAATGTAAAAACACTTGACATAGTCAGTGGGCATACTTGAAGACTGGCGTTAAATCAAATCATCTTTCGAACAATCTGTTCAGGCCAGTCTCAAATTTACATTTTCCTCGCAGGAGGAATGGGCGAATTCGGTTTGCTTTTGGAATACCTCGTCCATTGGTAGATGGCGTAATAACTTCGTTGTTCGCATCAGCTTTGGCCGGGGCTTGATACTCGTGTAGGAGTTTGATTTTTAATTATGGAAAATCATCGACTTTATGTAGATGATGGCACTGCCTTGCACTGACGAGTGGCCAAATAGCCCGAAACCGGTCTGCAAGTGTGTCCGTCCCTATAATTGAAAATCAATTCCTTCATTTGATAGACGAAAGCAAATGCAGGATTTACTTCTGTGAAGAAACCTGCACCTGGTCGGATATAATTCAATGCCCTTCGTGGTATTAGCCAGGGGAGTAGTTGTTTTCTGACGGGTACCAGCCGAAACCTACTGTGTAGGTCATTTGAGACTGGCCTGAACAGATTGTTCGAAAGATGATTTGATTTAACGCCAGTCTTCAAGTATGCCCACTGACTATGTCAAGTGTTTTTACATTTTCCTCGCAGGAGAAATGGGCGAATTCGGTTTGCTTTTGGAATACCTCGTCCATTGGTAGATGGCGTGATAACTTCGTTGTTCGCATCAGCTTTGGCCGGGGCTTGATACTCGTGTAGGAGTTTGATTTTTAATTATGGGAAATCATCGACTTTATGTTGATGACGGCACTGCCTTGCACTGACGAATGGCCAAATAGCCCGAAACCGGTCTGCAAGTGTGTCCGTCCCTATAATTGAAAATCAATTCCTTCATTTGTATCGACGAAAGATGATTTGATTTAAAACGACGAAATGCAGGATTTACTTCTGTGAAGAAACCTGCACTGGCACCTGGTCTGATATAATTCAATGCCCTTCGTGGTATTAGCCAGGGGAGTAGTTGTTTTCTGACGGGTGCCAGCCGAAACCTACTGTGTAGGTAATTTGAGACTGGCCTGAACAGATTGTTCGAAAGATGATTTGATTTAACGCCAGTCCTCAAGTATGCCCACTGACTATGTCAAGTGTTTTAAGTGTTTTTACATTTTCCTCGCAGGAGGAATGGGCGAATTCGGTTTGCTTTTGGAATACCTCGTCCATTGGTAGATGGCGTAATAACTTCGTTGTTCGCATCAGCTTTGGCCGGGGCTTGATACTCGTGTAGGAGTTTGATTTTTAATTATGGGAAATCATCGACTTTATGTTGATGACGGCACTGCCTTGCACTGACGAGTGGTCAAATAGCCCGAAACCGGTCTGCAAGTGTGTCCGTCCCTATAATTGAACATCAATTCCTTCATTTGTATCGACGAAAGCAAATGCAGGATTTACTTCAGTGAAGAAACCTGCACTGGCACCTGGTCGGATATAATTCAATGCCCTTCGTGGTATTAGCCAGGGGAGTAGTTGTTTTCTGACGGGTGCCAGCCGAAACCTACTGTGTAGGTAATTTGAGACTGGCCTGAACAGATTGTTCGAAAGATGATTTAATATCATCGTTATTTTCACTTCCAATGTTGTTTCTTGTCTGTTAATGTGTTCTGGAAAATGTCGAGTTTATCTCGACCATGACTTTATTTAGCAGAAACATTATCAACTATCTCCACCGAAGTTTCGGAAAGATAATAAGATGCATTTTTTGAAAGGAAAATTCGAGATACGAGAAGTTGCTGTCTATAAAGTCGTAGTTCACTGAAAGAAAACTGTTTTTCAGTTAATACAACAACTTTTCAGGGTAGATTGGAAGCCTGCCCTTATATAAATAACATTTATCAATTGATTTTCTCAGATTGTGGATGATTGACAACCCAAAAAACTGCGAAAAACAAGGATATAGTTCAATAGCTCACCTTTCCCAGTTTTCCCTTTCTTAGGCAGCGACACCAAACTAACATCGTATATGTCCAAAGCACCGTTGCTCCTGATCTTATTCTTCTCCGTTTTCCTATTCTTGTAGATGGGAATCCTACTGGGAAATCTGCCGGAGCCGTTCGAACACCCAGATCGTGTTCCAGTTTGGATATTCGCCACAGAGCCATCCACCTTCGACTTGTCTTCTGTAACGATGTTCGATCTCCTGTTGTTCTTCAACCTGACGCTGAACACGGTATCGGGGGGATCAGTTTCGGTACAAATGTTCTTTCTAATATTTTCTATCTCAAAGTATCTGACCTCGAAAACGTGACTCACAGCGAACCGATAGATATCGTTCTCCAAATTGATGTAGAACCCTAGTAGTTGTTCTACTCGGGAATGTTTTTTGCGCGGAACTTTCATGAACACATCAGGGACTGAAACGTATACAAAGTAAATCTGTTTGGTGTGTGTATCGCTGGAAGCAGTCTTTCTACCGCCGGTGTGAGACAGCTTGGATTCCTTCAAGAAAATCGTCGAGTGTTTGCTTTTCGTCATGCTCATGTTCAGAGATTGGTCGATAATGTCCGTGTCAGCGTCTTCCAGAGGAAGAGACTTCAAACTAGGCGCGTACGGCAGACACTTCATCAGAGTCTCGTTCAAGATAGCCTTGCGTCCACACTTAACGGGCCTAGACGCCCTCAGCAAGTTGTTAACGCCCAAATCGTTCAAGCGGAACATAATTTCGGGGTTTTTGTGCCTGATTCCGCTGGACTTCATCCTGGATTTGACGTTCTGCACGTCAAACTCCAACGAGGAGCAGACTTTCGTACGCGAGAGCGGTATCCCCAACTCTTCCTCCTCTTCTTCTTCTTTCGGAGCTTCGTCTTTCTCCGGCTGATCTCCGTCTCTCTCGGGCACGTCGGTCTGCGACTCGCTGAAGATCTCCTTGAGGTCGAGCACGGGCACCTTGATTTTCGGTCTGACCGTCAGCGATATGATCAGCTCGGGTCCTTGGTCCGTCTGCAGGTTCAAGTTGATGGTCTCGTTCAGCTTTATCGTGGACATTTTCTCGTCGACCGCGTGCGAAACCTTTTTCTTCTTCATCGCCTTCTTCTTGATGCCTTCCACGACGGAGCTAGACGGATCGTTCGGGTTGAAGATGACGTTGATGTTGTCGGAGCCGTCCATGTCCTCCGTCGAAGACACGTCGCAAGCGTCGTCCGGGTCTTTGCCGTGGAGAATGGCGCTCTCGAAGTTTGGCGTTTTAGATTTGAAGGACGGCGCTCTCATCCTTTCCGCAGGGTGCGACTCCCTGATGGTGTCCTGAGAGTGCGGTGAGGGAGGTCTGTCTTTGGGATGCGGGGGCTGGTCTTTGTGGGCCTGAGGCGGCGGGGTTCTGTCTTTGTGGGCCTGAGGCGGCGGGGTTCTGTCTTTGTGTTCGGGGGGCATTTTCGGGCCTGAAGAACTAGTTCCGCCGTAGAGTTTGCATTCTGGGCACTGCTTGATCACGATGTGCACGTCGCCTTCTTCTTCGGATTTTCCCTTGATGCATATTATCAACTTGCTGCTCGTTTCGGCCTGTGAATAAATCAATCAATCATGTATGTGATTCATCGTGTGTTATCAAAAACGAAGAAATAGACGTGCTGAATCACCCTTCTTGAAACACTCTTGAATTTTTCGGTAGCACATTTTCTATTTCATGTTTAGGGAAACCCAGGAAACCCCTAGTTCGACTCGGCGGGTCGGTATATTCAATAACAGATCTCGCCTACCGAGATTGGTATCTATGCAACCAACAATTGCCTATCGCATAAAGTCAACCAGAAAAAATCGTACCCGAGCGCGAACCCAAAGCCAATTGGCAATGAAGTAAATCGATCATGAGCGAGATAATCTGTACATTCGACAACTAAGCATAGAAAACAGCCGGCTATATAACTGGACAACGAAATAACTGTTCACATCATCAAATCCTGGGAGACATTCCATATTTTTCCCTGCAGAAAATTCTCACATGTGCGCAGAGTAGCAGAACTTCATGCAGAAGATAATCAGTGGAACCTCGAGACATTTTCGACAGTGCATTCACTATTTTAGCTGAATGAAAATCTGTGAAACCGACAGTACCACTTATTTGTATACACTGCTCCTACGTATACATCATAATCTAAGATTAGTGCCTGAACAAACCACATCATGTACCGATATGAAAGCATGCCATCATACATGCTGGTTTGACTCGGATCTTACACAATAACGTGAATTATAATTTGAGGCATTCCACAACAAACTTTTTATTGTAGACCGCAGACTCTAAGAACATTCAACCAAAGAGCCCGCGACGGCCAGACCTTTGTTATTTTATAGAGGCTGAAAGTGTCTCTGCTCATGTTCCCAATATAGGTAAGAACAATCAGTGACTATGGAGTTTGGATTTTGGTTACTTGGGCAGGAAACAGCCAGCAAATTTTCTTTTCCAAGTCATCGCACATTTTATTGATTATTCATACATAATGCCAAAAGATGGGAATAAATTCAGAAACAAAAGTGGCATATTTCGTCAATATCATTCATATTTTTTGAGTACTTCCGGTATGAACTTCTATCAACACTGATTTGAAGCTTCGTTAAATTGAATCAAAATTTCAGACAAATAGATATCTGCACCTACTTCTCTCCCTTCAGAGAAGGAACTTTTGTCTTATATTGTCAAGAAAACGGAAATACCGACATTATAGGGTAGATGATGTCACAAAAACACTTTGAGTACTTTCAAAGTTAACTATAATTATAATTTAACAAAGTTCATGGGTGTCTGGTGGGGGTTGTAACCGTAGTAAGCGTCTGGCAATGGATGACGTGATTTCCAATATAATTCCTAGTAAAATATGAAGAAACGGAGGTAGGTAGCATTTGGTACATCTTCGCTACGTGGTATCTGCCCAAGTAACCATCATCCAAACTTTATAGTCACTGATCGTTCTCACCTGAGTTAGGGACATGCGCAGAGAAACTTTCTGCGTTCATAATAATAATGCTAGTTTATCAAAGGTAATAACACGAGTCCTTCAAATTTCATCGATAAATTTTCATTTTCCACAAAAACTCTTTTATTTGGCAAAAGTATGACAACAAACCGATTGATAAAATCACGAGTCCGTAGGACGAGTGATTTTATCTAATTCGGTTTGTTTGAATGCTTTTGCCTCATATAAAAGAACAAGTTGTATTTGGAGACATTATTTTTTGAACAAATAGAAGGAAGAACAATTTAATTAATCAGTATTTCATTTGCATGAGAAGGAAAGGAGAAAAGGTAAAAATTTTACAAATTTGAAATGTCAAACAATGATGTATGCCCTCTCTGATCCAGAAGAGATATGATGCTTACGCAGTGAATATGATAATGCTTGCCGACGATACCAAGAGATGGCGTCACACCTCTCATTGTACAGGGTTGATAATTGAAAATTTCTTATGAAATGAAAATCGCGCCAGAAGGAACATAAAATCATTCGTTATGTCGTTGTATCAAAATCTTCATACAACGGTTTCTTCTCATACAACAAAAAATGAATTGTATTTAATAAAAACTCATCTTCATTTGAGTTAAGGAAACCTTAAATATTTGAATCGGTCGTTCGCGATCTGTCATAAAGTTGGGGTTATGAGCTATTTACGTGTTTGAGTGTTCACTGAAATGTGTTATGTTATTATTATGCTGAAAAAGTGAAAAGTGACTGACTATTAATAATAAGGTAACTCCTCATTCATGATAATTCATATAAATATGAGCCAGTTCAATAGAATCGACGCGGTAAACCGTATAGTTTTGACAGTTCAAAGGTACACAGCGTTTTATCGAAAGAACCAGGCAGTTTTATCAGTATAATACCCAATGATTGGCTCGAATAACCATAGAATAACCAGCTACTATTGGTTGAAATGCCAAAAACGTCACATTTTGACAAGTGAAAAAAATAATCACTAGTAAATATGCTAATTACATTGAGCAAATACATAATTCACCTAAAAAATAAACATTGATACACGAACAATTATTTCCTGTTATTTCTATGAAATTTATGGAATGATTGTGACTAAACTATACCTATAGTATACAAACCTAGACGAAAGTTAATATTTGCTCTCTCGAAAAATTGCTCGCTACGAATTATAGCATCGAGAAGCAACACATTTTTCTCGTAAGAAATGATTTATTTTCCGCATCGGATTCTAATTATTCAACCCATTCTTATACTGACAAAAAAATCCTTTTTCTACTTAACACTTGATGCCTTGCTTTTGAGATAATTTGAAAAAAATGTTTGTTGCTCCAAAGCAGTAGTAGTAGGGGAGCTAGTGGCCCACCCTAGTAAGGGTTTGTCTGTAAAGCAGAAATTCTTATCATGATAAGTATGGTAACCGTCACCTGGCATGCATCAGCCCTGCACGCCATCAACCCATATATTTTTCAAAGTGTACAAAATATGAGGAAAAAACTATTCGCTGTAAGCTTCAAATTTTTTTACGATTTTGTTCATTCATTGTGAAGTTTAAAAAATAATTGACAGGTGTTTACGATGAGCACAAGTACCTGCTAGGTGATTCTTTGAGTAATTCTAAGGCAAAAAATATGTACAGTGGCGTCTCAACGAGTAGGAGAGAGAAACTTTTTCTGGCGGGTCAATCCAATTCTCTCTCCCACTCATTGAGCTTATGAATAAAATAAATGACGATATCTCCGCAGTCATTGGAGATAACATCATCAAACCTGGTATCGTTGGATTCCTCATGATTATCCCTATTCGATCATGTAACAATATACAGGGTGTCCCATTCAAGAATCGAAAGTTTTTTTCTTTCAGATATGTCGAGAAATGCTGTTCAGGGAGCATATTCAATGTTCCGAATTTCAAAAATATAGCTAGAAGAACAAAGGAGAAAACGGGGGTGTACCATGAGTCTGTGTCACACGGTATATGATTCTGTTTAGCTAAATAAGTGTCTCATTTTAACGTGGTGTTTCATCAAAAACAATGAATCTAAAAATTAGAAAGATAACTTTTGTGTTATCTTATTTGTTCAATCATGAATGAAAAGCTCGTTATTGCATGTCCATGCTAGTATACTTTCGTTGTTTCATTTTGTTCTACCAAGGACATGCAATAAAGTGATTTTTTTTTCAAAAACAGAGAAATATATAAGAAAAAAAAATCATCACCCCAATATCCTAAATACCACCGCCAAATTTTAAAAGATTTGGTTGAAGGATTATAATATTGAGTTATTACGGAAAAAAAAATTAAATTTTGTCGCCCTGTATTTCGGAAACGGAGCATTACCGTACCTATGTTTATTTGAACTTTTTGTCCTCGAGTTGCTCAAAAAATCACACATTTGAGATTGGGCAAGTATTTAAATAACACCCTTATATCTCACATCTTTCAGCTCATCTGGCAGGTACTTGTGCTCATCGCAAGCGCCTGTCAATTTTTTTTTAACTTCACAATGAATGAACAGAATCGTATACAAATTTAGAGCTCACAGCGAATTTTTGTTATTTCTGTACACTTTCACAGTTGATGGCTATCGCATACTCATGGTGATATGAATCATTTCTAGCCTTACAGACAAACCGTTAATAGGATGGTCCACTAGCTCTTGGTTGAAGCCTTTCTCGCCCTTTGACTGTATCTGAGCAAATCATGGCTTGGTGTGATTCAGCAAAATCTGCTGTATAAGCTGTATGTATCGAACAATTTCACTCACGTCTTCCTGCCAAGTGAACTCCAACGGTTGATCTGCTGGGCAGTCTTCCGCGCAGCAGCACTTCCTCTTTTCATCGTCGTCATCATCTACGCGCGACTGGCGTGACGGTACTTTAGACATCCGATCCGGTTTCTTAACGAGAACCGCAGATTCTTCACGCGGTTTCCCAGCATCCCGATCGTCCCGTTCTCGTCTCTCATCATCCCGTTCGTCTCGATCACCTTCTCGGAATGATAATAAAATCAATCAGAACATTGACTGCTTCACAAAATCATAAAATAGTAATTTTCAGCAAATCGTTTGGAAACTTTCATATTCCAGACAAAATTTTTTCTTGAAGAAAAAGTAAAGATTTCCTCACTGCAAGGAAATTATTTCTAATTTGACATTACTAATTCAATTTGTATCGTTCAATATTCAAATCAATTAGTTCTTCCTTTGAGTTTTTCATAAATATCGAAAAAATACTCCATATCTAAAATTGATTATTCATCAATATG
Source organism: Zygogramma bicolorata (assembly GCA_032362365.1). Taxonomy (NCBI): domain Eukaryota; kingdom Metazoa; phylum Arthropoda; class Insecta; order Coleoptera; family Chrysomelidae; genus Zygogramma; species Zygogramma bicolorata. Next base: position 66,372 of record JAVJAQ010005263.1, read on the forward strand.
ATACTTGAAAGAGAGTTCTGAGGTGTTAACATGAACTGTACAACTCGACATCGTTGTCAAACTTTGTCCCCGTGCTATATGGCCACCAAATCCACCCTTGTTGTACAAACTACTATTCCTTACAGTTGTTAGTGTTCGACACAAATGGTTGAAAAAGTTTCCATAGTAAACCAAGTAATTTTATCACGAATTCCGAAGCACCATTAAGCTTTTTCCACCAGGTAAACAATATACTATTACGTAACAAGTCCGGGAAATACTGAGGACGAGCCGCATGCGACTCCTGAAAGTCTGATACGTGCACTATGTTTTTGTTATCCCTCTCGATGTTTTTTCTGTAGTAGGTACTATTTGAAAAACGGAATTTATTAGCAGCAATATACTAATATCAATACTTTGCTAGGACTCTGTCAAAATGTAATCGTGCGGTTAAAACTGGACACAAAGAGCATGGAAGGAAGAGGTGGCGTTCATTGAATAGGTATCTACTCAGAGGAAATTATCCGTTTTGTAATGCTTATATTGCAATCAGAAAGTTGATTTCATCTCCTTTCTACATCTCATAACTCTCTCTTATTTTTTCACTTCACGAAAAACATTTTCACAGTCCTTTATAATTGGAATATCACTTTCTACGGGGGAAAAATATTACATAAGGGGTTTTCTTTAGACGAAATGTATTTCACAACCCATTTTTAATCCAAACACAAAATATGTTATCCAGGAAAGAGTTTGCCTATGCATGGAGATTAATGGACACCATTTTGAGCATTTATTAAAATAATAAACTATTCAAAATTCTTAATTTTTCGATGAAATGACTTCAAAAATTTTTTTTTGCTTTTCATTACAATACAGTTTCAGTTTCATTTTTAAGATAAAGAAATTACTCATGAGTAAAATTTTGCGTAAAAAGCAGAAGAGATTAGGGAACGCTAATATAGTTTTGAAGGGAATCTAAATCTGCGTCAAATATGATATTGCATTAAAAATTGTATGTAGTAGTTATCTTTAACCTTTGAGCTGAGCAGTAAATACAATCACGAGCAGCTCGTTACACGTTACAGGGTGAAAGCAATTTTTTAATTTTGATCTGTATTTTTAAATTTCTCACAAACGGTCAGTTATAAGTATGGGAAATATAATAGTAACTCAATTTTATTTTGTCTATAGCATCTGAAAATATAAAAAAAATATAGGGTGTTCCATAAGAAAAAATATAAATTTGGTATGTAATTTTCAATTTTTTAATTAAATTCGTTAGCCCAGTATTCGATACCGGGTACACCAACATAAACGCGGGTTGAATGTTAAACTTCCGTTACAGAGGGCGTCGGACTTTGGTTAAGAGAACGTCTAACCCACAATGTTCCAAATGTATCATAAAATAGTAATTCATTTATTCTCTTGGAGGAAGCTATTGTATAGCGAAACAAGTGATGTCGTTTTGTGAACCCATTGTCAGTGAGATTTTACAGGAAACGTGTTAATATGGATTTTCATCAAGTATCTGCCAGTTCAATTCAATTTTCATTATTATCATTAATCATTACGGTCTTTCTGCAGGTCCTCCCGCTCATCCGTGTCCTCTCCTTGATCGTCTCGGGATTCTTTCCTATCTTTCGGTATAACGGCACTGTCTCTCTGCCGATCTTCTCGGGATCTTCTCGAACCTTCTCTGTCTCTTTGTCGATTCTCACGGTCATCCAGAAGGTCTCGGACAGGCTGGGGAAGATCATCGTCCTCGTCCAATCCACGTTCCACGCTGGAAATGCCAGCGACGTAGTCCCTTTCTAGATAATGCCGCACTTTATCCAGATCCGACATGCACCTGACGATTATTCTTCGAGCTCCAGCCGCGTCGGTGACCTGATTCGAAAAGAAAATATATGATCAATAATATTGGCGGCGGAAATATGATAGCTGAAGGCTCCTCATCTCCCTTCTTAAGAAATACCAGACAGACAAATGTATTCCCAATGCATCATAATGAATATTTTGTAATTATCATAATGTTACGAAATCGAAATGAATTTCCTAACGCCGCCGCTGAGCATCGTAAGTAGCCAAATTTACGGAATTCAACGAACAAATCTTTACCTGGATCGACCGGTGGATCTGGATAACGCCAGGCGTTCTCCATGTGAAGGTTCCCGTCTTCGAAGCGAGACAATTATTCTCTATTCGAATAGGGTATATAAACATCAACAGGTGAGATTTAGAACTTAGTGGAGTTCAGAAGTCCAGTGGAGAGTCCAAGTTTTTTGAAGTTTTTTTAGTAAAGAGTGTTGAATGTTGATCTGAATTAGATCTTTCCTGAATAATGATTGGAGACGGTGTAGCTAGTCAGTTATTTCATATGATCATTGTCATCAGTTGGCTGATCTGATATAACGATGATCTTAACCTAACTTTCTCAGTTTTATTGGTGAAATTTGTCGTTTGTTGCTCGTTCTTCCGAAAGCGGATGAGTACAATCTGTTCCAGTATCAATGAAATCAGATACCATGTTTTCGAATATATTAAAAGCTCCCATATTCATGCCTCTGAGGCATTTATTCATTTATCCTGAGAACCTAAAATGTATATGAATTTTTCGATTACATTTTTTGGCCAATATTTTCTTGTTTGGATTTGAGTGTCTCATCATTTGATTCAGATTCTTGAACCAATTATTTGACGAGTTTTATTTGACTGTTATATATTCGATTGTTTCACCGTATAATTGAATTCTATTATTCGTTATGTATTTTTTTCAATATTTCGATCTCATTAGTTTTTTACAATAGGTTTTATTTTATTATTGGCAATGTATTTTTTTCAATATGTCGATCTTATGTGTGTTTTACAACAGGTTCAAATTAAGATAATTAAATTGACAATGGAAATCCGAACCAATACCAGTCATATGGTGAGTATTGGAAAGATATTTTACAGTCTGAAGGCCTTCCAAGGAAAATATGTTTCCATTAAAAAAGATAAGGAATGCCTTTTCAAATAATAAATAAATGCTTTCAGAAGTGTTAATGGATTTCGGCCTTATTGAAACCCATTTCGAACTTACCAAATGAGCACATTGGCACATATGGTCAGATCCCATCTTGCAGACAGTTGCCAAATCAATAATGAAACGTATTAATCCAACTAATTTGGTGAAAATCCGCTAGATAATCTCTATGGGACCATCCTTTCGAGTTCATATAGCGACGGTACATCAAAGAACATGAATGGAATAAGAATGATGTCTGTGTTATTGGAAACGTGAATTATTTTATGGAATGTATTGTGCTGGGTGAAATAACAGACAAAGATGAAGGAAAGAGCACCTTTCGAATTTTTGTGTTCTACCGATCAAAATATATTACTACATTCAAAAATAATGTTCTCAGATTTAGAAATGCGCGATGAACGAACCTTCATCAAATCAAAAATTCACCTGAGACTTCTCATCATCGAGAAAAGAAGAGGTCGATTTGGTTTGCCTTGTAGCCCTATTGGTATCATCCGTTAAGTTAACCTCAGAATTGGACGTTGTTTCTTCGGGTAGGGTCGCCAAATTTTCCCTAGTGTCTGAAGACTGTGCTGCCATCACATAAAAATCGTTATGCAGAGGAAGCGTCAGAGACGTTAAGATTTCTTTAGTAAGCTTCTCCGTTTTCTCTGTTACATTGCTGCTACCATCCAGATCATTCAGTATATCCTCCAGTCTGGATTGCTTGGAACTGTCGTCATCTTTACCATGGTTCGATGAGTCATCAGTTTCCGTTTGAGTGCCAGTGGGTGGTTCTAGCGGCATTTCTTGGAGGTAATCAATGATTTCCCCCATCATTTTGTGGAGCTCCATTATCTGCACCAGAATGGACGTATCCACGTATATTTTGCCGCATCTATTCACCTTTACATTGGCATGATCCAAGGTGAAACGGTCAATCTTCAAGGATTTACTGAAGGATGACCTGGACTTGTTTTGTCTAAGCATTTCGTCAACTTCCTTGAGGAACTGTGACGCCCAAACTGCATCCTTGTATTGGTCTACAGTAAGGTAATATGGCTTGTTCAACTGGAAGGGTTTCTTGGAGCCATTCTCTTTTGCTGTTTTCATAAAATCGCTAATGACTGGGTGCAGCTTCTTCTTCGCCAGGTATAGTTTGCTGATGACATTCCTCTGGAGGGAGCTTTTCTGCGTTGCCAGAATTTTATTAAGAGATCCAGATGAGCGCAAAGTATATGTTTTGGAATTTGAAGTCATTGATAATTCCCCGGTTCACTACAATTTTTTCGCACATGGAAAATTATTCGATTTACTACAATTTTGACAGTTCAATCAGTCTTAAATCATTGTGTCAGTTCTGTGTCCGCAGATGATTAGTGACTTCCGGAAAGAGCAAGTGTCATGTAAAGGTGCATACAAACTGAACTCAATGCATTGAAGAATGATTTCAGATTGGGGTACAATAAATAAAATATAATAGAGCATTTCTTACTTCAAGTGCAATCCAATACATCTGTAACATGGCAGATATAATAATAATAATAATAATAATAATAATAATAATCAAGTTAGTGGTTCTGATTATAGGTGTTCTCGGTGGTTCCAGACCAACGCTACTCTCGGAGCTCAAGATCATACCGGCATGCCGTAATGCGGCAGAGATCTTGGCCGGCCGCATGCAGAAGGCCGTTATTCTCGGTTCGTTGCGTCTGCTCAGGACTCACGATTCTCGGAGCCAGTGACCACTTACCCCGCGGTGCGGGGAGTGGTCATTGGCTAATTATACTAGCGCGTCCGCCCACTGGGTCGGAGCAGTGGGGAGTACGGACCCGACTAGGCTTGTTTAGACGACAGATACAATAATAATAATAATAATAATATAAGCCTGATATAGTCCTCTTCGACCACCGAAGTAAGACGATATTCGTTATTGAGTTTTCGGCCCCTGCCGAAACGAATATCGTCCGAAAAGAGGAGAAAAAACGGACAAAGTACCAGGACTTACTTTACGAACTCCGCAGGCTCCACCCGGACTATTCTGTCAAGTTAGTGGTTCTGATTATAGGTGTTCTCGGTGGTTCCAGACCAACGCTACTTTCGGAGCTCAAGATCATACCGGCATGCCGTAATGCGGCAGAGAACTTGGCCGGCCGCATGCAGAAGGCCGTTATTCTCGGTTCGTTGCGTCTGCTCAGGACTCACGATTCTCGGAGCCAGTGACCACTTACCCCGCGGTGCGGGGAGTGGTCATTGGTTAATTTTACTAGCGCGTTCGCCCACTGGGTCGGAGCAGTGGGGAGTACGGACCCGACTATATTTGTTTAGACGACAGATAATAATAATAATAATAAAGAGTTTATTCAACTATAAAGCTACTGAAAACAAAATTATTTACATGAAAAATTATTTATTTCTACAAGTATACTTCGCAAAAAATTCAATCAAATCAATCGAAAAATGATTAGATCATTGTTTCAAAATCTAGGATTTATTTATTCTAGAGACAAAAATCCAAATTGTTCATAAGTCAATATTAGTTTTACAAAAATTGTACATATTGTGGAAATTTGATAAAATTCCACAATTTTTCATTCCTAGTGTCAATTCATTCGAAGTTTTCAAGCCTTCATAAAATAGTTGATTTTGTCCAAAACTTTTACTGTACCTTTTCAATATAATATCATTGGAATACGTAGTATTATAATTTGTGTTGTAGCTTGAAAGTTCTAAATTGACTTTCAGGTACTTGGGGAGCATCCAATTTTACAATTTATATAGAAATATATAAGTAATCAGATATAATCTCTGTTTAACACTCAAAATGTCGAGAGACTCATGCATCCATACTACTCTGATAGGTATAGATATCTTCATTTGTTGGGTGTTTTCCAATTCTTGATGATAATCCAGATTTCTTAGCTATTTTTCCTGAAATATATGTTAGATGTCCTGGATGTCCATTGAAATTCAGTGACATATCATATATGTCACATATATCGAGGTGTCATCAGCTAACAATTGTATCTGCCACAATTCAAGTACTTGTCTAATAACATTTATGTATAAAATAAATAATAATGATCCTTAACAGACCCTTGTGGAATCCCACAATGTTATCATTAAATTTTGTGTTCTGTAATCTATTTTCAAGCTAAGATTCAAATCAATCAATCACCTTATCAGTGAATCCCATTTTGTAAAATTTTCTCAAAAGAATTTCTCTTCTGACCGTATCGAATGCTCCAACTCTTTCGACCTCATCAATCGTAAGCATATAACACTGCGACATACACAGAATTCGGAATGTAAACATAGTTGTATTCTAAACATTGAAAAATCGATTAAAATGTATTTTTCCTAACAAAAAAAACCCTCGTTTTCTGGAAAATCAGAAACTAAACTTTTAACGGCGATTATTTCCCTCAATGCGAATAACCGATGAAAAAGCTGAAGGCTAGACTGCTCTTAACATGTCCAGAATGACTTCGCATGGAACATTTTTCGAGAGTTTAAAAATTTTAAATGTTTTGTCTATGTGTGTGAAATATGTCGCCATATGTTCAATAACAAAGCCAATTTTCTTAGTAATAATAAATATTATCATTTCGACACTCGATAAGAAGAAAATTTCCGTGTATGATTTTCACGTTTTAGAGTAACATTTGATTCCCCAAAATGTTTGAGCTTTATTTCAATGATTGGCCTATCGTTATTTACGGTACTACAAGAATGTCAAAACGAACTTCAAAGCATTAAACAAATGCCTATATAGCATGAATTACTTTTATTTACGACTAATACATAATGTTAGTATTATACTTATGGTTTCTGCAGTATAATCCCATATATTATTCCCTTAGGAAATAATGGCGAGGGATTAATAGTAAAATTCTTCATTTCCCTCTTGTAGTCCTATCACAAAATTTCTCGAATTGAATATTACCATGGAAACGATATAACCAAACTCCAAAGAGTCAGTGTCAAACGCGTAAGAAGTATTTTTGTATTTGTATTGAGATGGATGAAATTGAAAATTCATTTACTAATGATAAATAAATTAGTCGTAAATGAAGTAGAGTATACTAATCGCAATAATGACTATTATTCTCTCGGAATATTACTCCCTCGCCTCTAACGCGGCTCGGTTCGTGAAAATTCCTCGAGAATTATTGACTCGTGGCATAATCTACTATTAAAGTGGTATTTTATAGTTTCAAGTTAGTTTTAAGTTCTACTACTTACTGTTTTTTTTCTTTATAGCAACTGTTGAGCGTCTCGTTTGTTGAGACATACAGGGAACGTTTTTCAATTTCTATTGCTTCGCGAATTATTTGGGAGTAGAGTGTTTTTGTTGTGGCAACGGTCTTTGTGTTATTGAAGTCAATTTTGTAGCCGGATTCGTGGTGATGTTCGAAGAGAGTCGAGGTTATTTCCGAATTACGTTCGTGTTCGTAGGACCTGTTCGATACATGTCTGTTCGTCTGTCATATGTATGTTCTCTGGCAGTCATGGCAAGGAAAGTTCAGGCATTGAAATAATCTTCGAAACATGAATGACATCGAAGAAAGATTCCACTTCTGTTTATGAATTTATTGCTGTCTTTTGGTATTATGTACAAGCATTGTTTGTAGAGATATAGTTATTGAATGCTTGTGTAAAATGGATTTGAAGCGTTGATAATGTTATAATTTATTTATTTATTTATTTACATAACTTTGAGATACAAACAGGGCAGGCCCCAAAACAGTATCTACAGATAAGTACAATATCATTCAATTTAGAAAATACTGTTAAACAAATGAAGTACTACCTCAGAGGGATATACTTATTTGAAAAGAGAAGAAAATGCTTTATTCGAAAAATGATTACAAAGTGATATTCATATATAGTTTTCCAATTTCAATATCCAAGACGCCCTTTGATGTGATATTTAAGTGTTTCTTGAGACATAGAGAAAATGTCGAAATCTGTTTCTTTGTGGTAAGAGTTTAGCAGTCTCAGGCATCGAACGATAGGTGAATTTAAAGAGCAGTTTGTTCTTCTGAATGGGATGTAGAACAAGTTGTTTTTCCGAAGAGTTCGAGCTGGTATATTGAAACGGACACATGAAAGTAGCTCTGGACAATTGATTGTTCCTGTTATTACTTTAAATATGAATTTGAAATCCGATAATGTTCTTCTATTTTGAAGAGAGTAAATTTTAAAATGTTCCCTAGCTTTCTGAATATCTTCGATGTGGATTATATAATTACTCTTTCGTCCTATATATTTGATAAAACGATTTTGAATTGCCTCCAGCCTATCATTGTAAACATTGTATTGGGGATTCCAAACACTACTTGCGAAACTTAATTTTAACAAAACATACGCGTTATACACTGTTACTGTGGGTTTAACGAGAGAGAATTGTTTACATGTCCTCATAATGTACCCAAGATGCTTAGAGCAGGAATTTGCAATATGTTCGATGTGATCGTGGAACATCAGTTTTTTTGTCGAAAACTACTCCCAGGTCCCTAATTTTATCGAATTTCTGTAAACTATTACTTTCAAAAGTGTATGTAAAATTCATAGTGTTGATATTCCGTGTGAAAGTGACAGAGCTACATTTTGTTTGATTTAAAAATAATCTGTGGTTCTTACAGAAGATAACTAAATCATTAAAGTCTTCATGAAATTTCTCGCAATCTCTCTGACATGTTATCTGACGAAATACTTTCAGGTCATCAGCGTAAAGCAGAAATTTACAATGGTAGAAGCACTGTTTTATGTTGTTTATATAGATTATAAATAAAAGTCGCCCCAGGTGGGACCCTTGAGGGACTCCAGATGTGGCTGTAAAAATTTCTGACTTGTAACCTGACACTTTGACGAATTGAGATCGATTTTTCATATACGATTCTACCCATCTCAGCAATGTACCACTCATGCCCACCTCAGCCAATCTTCTCGGTGCAATGTTATGACTTACTTTGTCGAAAGCCTTGCTGAAGTCGGCATAAATGATGTCTACTTGAATTTTATCATCAAGACTAGAATAGAGATACTCAGAGTAACATATTAAGTTGGACTCCACATTCCTACCTTTCACAAATCCATGCTGCTCTGGAGCAAATTAAATTCTTTACGGTTGTCCATATATATTTATAAACAAGAAGTTCAAAAAGTTTTGGTATGACTGACAGTTTGCTTATTGGACGGTAGTTTTGAACTCCATCTCTTCATCCACTTTTGAAGATAGGAATTACTATTGCAGATTTCCATTTACTTGGAAAAAATCCTAATTTAAGGGATTGGTTGAAAAGTAATAGTAATGGGGTACTTAGAGAACTAGAACAGCTTTTACAAAAAAGAGCAGGGATCTCATCTGGTCCCGCTCCCTTCTTCGAATCGATATTTTCAAGACCTTCTCGTACCTCCGTTTCATCAAATTGAATAAAGTTCAATGTATTGCTATTTTCACAATCTATTTGTTGATCATGGTCGAAGACAAATTGTTTCTTTTTCGAAAACAGCTTCAAATTGTTTCATGATTAAATCACTTATATCAGGTCCGGTTTCAGCTATAGTATCATTGAGTTTTACTTTATTTGGTACATTTGCGAAAGAATTTTTCTTCACCGAAGCATAGCTCCAGAAGCGTTTTGGATTGTTTGTTATATCTAGCTCTATACTGTTAATATATCTGCGAAAATCTTGGCTGATCAAAATTTTTGAACGCGTCCGTAAAAATTTAAATAGATTGTAATTACTCTCATTTTGGTATTGCTTCCATTTTTTGTGAATGGCATTCTTTTCTTTTATAGTTTTAATCGTAGTGGTGGAGTAATAGTGTGGATAATTCTCAGGTTTTTTGTATTTGGGAATGTGATCACTTATTATGGAATTAATAAAATCATAGAAAATTTCTATGTTTCTATCAATTGAATTATTGTCGAATATTTCTTTCCAAGATAAATTCCTGATAATTTCATTAATAAGTACGTAATTGGGTTTTTTGAAGTTATAGTAGAAAGATTGAGCACTGTAATGAAGATTATCAGTACTATCTAGTTTATATAGAAATTCAATGGTGGGATGGGAATTATCTTCTTTTACCAATGGATTTGAACATCTACATAACTCTATCACTCTATCACGGTTACAGAAATTCAGATCTAGAAGCCTGTTATTAATATTGGTAACTTTATTGAATTGCAAAAAAACCTTGTATAGAGAAATTGTCTAATATACATGGGAATTTATGTTCCACATTGAATGGTGCTGAGAAATGTTCATTCGGAGCACGAGTCCATACAACTGTAGAAAAATTAAAGTCTCCACATATCAGATATATCTTCTTGTCACTCTTGTTCATCAAATCTAATTTTGAATTGAAACATGCAATCGCACGACTATTTTCTGGGGGTAAGTAAACACAACAAAGAAATAGTTTCTCATTTTTCAAATCGACTCTCACCCAAACATCTTCAGCGTCGCTTTCCATTTCAGGTACACGAGTAGATGAAAGGAACTTCTTTACAGCAATGAGAGAACCTCCGCCGTCTGATTTTTCACTCAATGTTGTATGTCTGTCGCGTCGATACAACTGATATTTGTTGCGGTCTATGATTTCGTGGTCGTAAATATTTTCGTTAAGCCAAGTTTCAGTTATGAACAAAATATCTGGACAACTAGCGTCGATACTTTTCTTGATATAATTTAGTTTTGTCCGCATACCGCGAACATTTTGGTATATTACATTCGAAGCCATTTTGTCCAGGTTGCTCCATGACTAGAACTCTATCGCATAATTCAAATATTATTGATAATATTGATAATGTTGATACTTCTGTTTAGCCGTCAATGCACGACAAAGTTTCCTTCTCTGACGCGTCTGACGGGAAATAAAGGTGCAGATTTCTGTCAGTTTGGCCATGTTTGACTGAAATGTTGAAAATGAAACTTCAAAATGTAGTTGACAATAGAAGTTTATAAAAAAAAATTAAGTTGAGGCAGTGAAATGATCTTCGAAACATGAATAATCTACGACATTGACATAGCCATCTTTTGGTAATATCTGTAAGTAATCGAGAAAATGTGTGATTCAAGCTATGATGTCAGTAAGAAAAATGAAAGAAAAAACATGACACGGAAACAAAATCACTAGTGCCATCTCTTCGTAGTATCCATCCCTTTGAATGATATTTCCACTTATATTTCCATATGGTTGGCTAACTATGTATCTCTATAAAACAATGATTCAACCCCATTATGGAATGAATCAAAGTGAGATATACTTTGAACGACAGATTCTTGATTAGCAATTGTTTTCATAAATGCGCTTATTTCTTTGTTCACCGGAAGTGTCTAAAGATCCGAGAAAATTTCTACTCGAAAACGGGTTTCGAAAACGGTATTAACTTGACCAACTATTCGTAGGGTTCATTTTTCGAGCAAGAAATATCTACCATATTTCCAACCACATGCTCTCTCCTTCTCTCTTAGGCTGAATTCAGACAGATCCGAAATCCCATCGTACGACGATCTGTCAGCTTTCTGATTGGTTTAAATTCGAATTTAGACCAATCAGAAAGCTGTGGGATCTTCGTGCGATCGGATTTCGGACCTGTCTGAATCCAACTTTTGACTTCAAGTATTTTATGATGCCTACAATAGAAGTATACAAAAGAGCAAAGAAACATTACCGTTATACAATATTCACAAAAAATGCTCCTGAGATGAACGTACTATAATTTCATATCTCTTGCCAAAGTTTTACTGGTAATGGTACCATAAAATCAACTAGCGAGGTTGGCAACACATCGAGTCGGTGTTCTCTAATGGCATTACAACTGAATGTCAATGGTGTTCTCACCTCCACCCCAACGTTGGTATATAGGAGGAAGGTTACGAAATGTCATCATATCGATCCCTCCATATTGCGGGGGCGTCAATGAGGTTAAGGTGAAATTCCACGATATACTAATATGCAAGTGGATTTCAGTTTCTGGTATCTGATTGGTAGATGACAACAGATTGCAAAAAAAATACCTGCTTCCCTAATAAATCTATGAATATTCGAGTATATTGAAAATCTAACTTTATGGTGTTCAATACTGATGAATGTCAGTTGAGAAAAAGTGTGGATATATTCTTCGTATTTGTGTTCGGTTTGACAGATAATTCAACTCGATCTGATCTCGATATATGTGAAAATTGAAAACGAAACCAAATGAAAAATTTATGACTGTGTATGGTTGGTGAAAATACGAAAGGAATTCCTGTGTTTTAAAAAAAGTGGGACTGTTCCTCATGCAGCAAGAAAGTTTGCCAGAGTATGATAATCACTTCTATATGAAATGGAAAGTATTTGGGTTTACCAGTCGTTCAAGGATCATTCATCACATAAAACATATATGTTTGTGTGTTCTGTGACAATTTCTTCGCACTTTTTCTGTTTATCTTTGGTTCTATGGGGTTATGCCACCTATAGAGATTTTCAATTTACCCAATTTACCCCAGAATTGCCAACTTCGATTTCCCCAAACCCCGCCCCTAGCCTCAGGTACCCCTTCGCCTATAAACTCGTGACATTTCGTAACTTTCCTATATATGAACGTTGCTCCACCCCAGTATACCATCATATATATATTAATATAAACTATAGCCATACAGTAGAGACATTTGAATGTCAATCCTTTGGTCTCGAAGGTCAAATTTCTGCGACCTTCATTCTTTGCTCGGGGTGTGTTAGTGTTGTATAACGTTTGAAATAAATGTGAATAATCTGAAGTTCTCAAGTACCTACAATAGCTATTCCACTTTTCTGTTGCTTTTTTCCTCCAGTCCATGTTTGTTTAGAAATGTATATTCCATGACCATGAAATAAAAAGCTTTCAAGAGGATGTTTTATTCGCAGCAACTTCAAATATGTACAATAAATATATTCAGATATTATCGATGTAATAAAGACTATAAATGACTTAAAAGGGTATTTTTTGGTTCTTCGATTTACTAGTTTTGCTTTTTTCAAATTCCTATCTGTAAATTTCAATGTGAAGAAAATTCTAGAACATTTCACACAAGCGATAGTTGTTATAGAGAGCTTCGGGAGATTTAATCCTCTCGGTTACATGCCTTCAACCATGCCTCACACCTGAAAGAGTTATTTAATATTAGGGTGCATATTTATAAAGCTAATATTTCGACGCAAATTAGCTTCTATTCAAAGTTCTGCAATTTGTAGAAAATATATGAAAGAACTACTATTCTACAGAACACTAATGGCTATTACCTTTTAACATGCTTCGGAAACCTCGACAGAGATGATAATTTGTGTCTAGCCTTCGACAAACATCCGCAATAAGCACACACTTTTCCATGACTTTTCCACCTTGGTAGTTAGCCATAATAATTCAAAATACAATATTTCAACACACATTGACGCTCATCAATCAAGTTGATTGATAACACCGCGACATATGGGGCTTCTTGAATCACTCACAGTTCACAGTTCTGTGAATACGCTGTCGCTAAGCTGCGACAGATCTGATTGGCCTATGCCTAGCAACGTATACGTTGAACGAACGTCTGGTGGTTCAAGAATAGATCCCATCTTCTGTGGCGAGTGTCTCTACTATATGGTTATGGAACACTGGGCCTTTACCGCCACAGCAGAATAATTAAACAACTGTACAGAAGCGAATCGGTAAACTAACACAATTGTCCCAAAAATATTTGACCTTGATCAAACTTTGGCAGTTTTATCGACACTGAGAAATCTGACAATTTATACCAACAATAGGAAACTACAGTGATAATATTCAAGTGACATGCGTCAAATTAATTAGCTGTCTTCATCTGACTCACTGAAGCAAAAGCAATAAAATATTTTATCACGCTTTCATTGGTGCACTTCGGGAAGGCATGGCTTCTACCGAATAAGTCATTGAATTTGAATATGTGTTTGGATTCGCTTCTGTATAATAGGTTAATTATTCTTTGCTTCCACCATTCTTCCACTTCTCCCGCCCCTGATGAACATCGAATATCCCTCAATCCCCGTTCGACACCCGCCCATGCCGCGAAAACGTCAATACCGTCGAGCCTCGAGCAAACGTCACGATGGAAGGCGCAGACTCGCAGCACAAACTTTCTTATCCGCCGCCGATGTCTACGAGGCCATTGTCATTCGCCCACGGGCCAGATAGGGCTGTACGTGGTATCGACCGTTAACCGTTTACAAAAATTACAAATTCTGTTTTATAGTTCGAGCGATCAGTGCTTTCGAAAACCGCCAAGATGGGTTCGTTGTTCCGAAGTGCCGAAATGACTTTGTGCCAGCTTTTTTTGCAGAGCGAGGCTGCGTATGCGTGTGTCTCGGAGCTGGGAGAGCTCGGATTAGTGCAGTTCAGAGATGTAAGTTGTTAAAAATCATATGGAAGGCAAAAGGTGGCTTCCTAATATCTGTCACTGAGTCCATTTAGGACAGTGCCAATACACAACAATAATGTCTTTTCCTCCCACAATCGGTACTTAGTTGGCCATGGAATGTTTGGATAATGACTGTTTTGAAGTCGTACGAGTGGACAAAAATCAATCATTTGCCTCTTTAACCATTTCAAAAAGACGACAGTTTTAAACAACATTATCAATGCCGTTTTAGAACAACACTCGCTAGATAGGTTCTTCCAAGACAACCTGATAAATCTCTGATTTTATTAGGTAGGTGGGGTACCTACCTATTTCTATGTGATGGAATACTGATATCCATTCTAATTAATTCCGTTTCTATCCTTCTATGTAAAAGCTCTTTCTTATATAGGATTTTCCTATTCTTGGCTGGTTTTTCATAACTGAATCACCTATTTTACTTGAATCCATACTTGCTCAGTAGGTACTTGAAACTGTAGTAGATTCAAAATGTAGAGTCAACCAAATTCTGCCGAACTCCAACAATGGGGAATAACCTTTTCCGTTCTACCTATTTACATGCCGGTGATAACTAGGTGAGTGTTCCTATTAAAAACCCTTTACGCAACAATGAATTCCACTGGCAGTTTTTTAAGCAAAATACGAACTTTAATTATTCAATCAAAGGAATGACCGAAGAAATGTCATTAATGTGCGAATTGTTTCAATGCATTTTTGTCTATATTAGCGCTAACGTGGATTTATTTCATATAAATTCTTGTACTCGATTACCTACTCCTCAAATTCATAGCTTCACCCACAATTTTGTTGAGTTATGCACGAGAGATGTTCCCTTCATATTCTTCGTGGAACCAGCTGATAATCTCATAATCGCAACCAGTGTCGTACTCCAGAATTTGTTTTGGGATACCGACATCGAAAAACTGAATTTTCAACATTGTGAGAAGAAATTTGAAGTATTTCGAATTTTAGAATAATAAAATATAAGTTTCACTGGAGGTTCATACCTCGAACAAATTCGTTGCTGATGTGGAGCAGTACTCAATTGGCAGCTAGGAATGTAGCATAAAAACTGCTTTATTCACCCAGTCTGAACTGGCAGTCTCGTGATCTGGTGCTCTTCTAGGTAAAAGTCTGTTATCCGGTCACCCGAGCTTTTTTGAAAAATTTCTTCTTCAACTTACGTAATTTGAGCCGCTGAACACGAATCTGAAGTCAAAACGTGGCGCTCGCCCTTCGTTTCGAAGATACGGCCCCCCAAAGACAAGAAATCGGGGTTGACGCTTATGTTTGTTTATTCAGCCAATTCCGCTCGGAATTCATCCTTCTTTCTATCAGCACAATATACACATTCTATACCACCTTCTTCATCACTTTCCAACAGAATTATAAGCTTTTTTCCATTTTCCACTACAAAACTCTAAAAGGTAAATCGTCAAAAGAATTCGAGGTTAGCAAAACAATAGAACGCGCGATGCGCGTTCTATTGTTTTGCTAACCTCGAATTCTTTTGACGATTTACCTTTTAGAGTTTTGTAGTGGAAAATGCTTATAATTCTGTTGGAAAGTGATGAAGAAGGATATATAGAATGTGTATATTGTGCTGATAGAAAGAAGGAGGAATTTCGAGCGGAATTGGCTGAGAAACAAACATAGGCGTAAAACCCCGATTTCTTGTCTTTGGGGGGCCGTATCTTCGAAACGAAGGGCGAGCGCCACGTTTTGACTTCAGATTCGTGTTCAGCGGCTCAAATTACGTAAGTTGAAGAAGAAATTTTTCAAAAAAGCTCGGGTGACCGGATAACAGACTTTTACCCTCTTCTACGCCAATGCATCTTTTTCAAAGTATGAGTCATCCCTGCAATTCATTTTTCATGTTCTTGCTGTTAGAGGCATCTTATGTTAGAGGTATCAACATTAACTGAATGATTGACAAAAAATACGTTGTCTGCTGTCAAATATATCGTGAACTAACCTTGGAACTAAGTAACGCATTTTGCTTGAAAGATGATAGAAATATTTTCCTTGATTGTTTTCCGTGATAATAGGAAACATGCAGAAAATTTAAATTTGTCTCAGATATTTTTTCTCGAATTTTTATTATCGTTATATTATAATTGAAGGGATTTTTTTATTCAGGCATTATTCAAACCCGTAAAATATCATACAAATATCAAAGAAGTAGAAGTGGATTTATCGTCGTCACTAAGTATTCATATTGCGTTAGTGGTAAAATATTGCAAATCTGTATTCATGTGGTGAGTTCCAGTGAATATAGATTTGTAGTGATTCTAGAACGATGACTGAAAGTCCAAGCACAATCGAACAGTAGATATATATTTATGACTCGATTTATGAAGACAGCATACTTTGAATCAAATCTTGATTTTACGTACGCAGAGATCGAATTAGTGAAAGATGCGAGGTAAATATTATGATAAAAGATGTATCTGATTCAATAACATAGATTTTTTATGAATGCCTCATGAATGCCCATAGCAGAGGGGAGCATGTCGTTCTACCCACATTTCGTAACACCCACCCAATTGATGTTCTTGCTGTTAGAGGTATTCAACATTGATTAACTGAATGATTGACAAAAAATACGTTGTCTGCTTTCAAATGTATCGTGAACTAACCTTGGGACTAACGCATCTTGGTTGAGAGAACATACCCAAATGATTCAACTTTTACAAAATTCGTCCTTCTTGTCGATATGCCCACAATGAATGTGTTAGGATGGGTTAGGTAAATTAGATTAGGTTAGGTTAAGTTAATGAAAAATTGCAGAATATCTGCTGAATTTTGCAGCAGGCAGCAGGCATCATTCGGGTGTGTTTGTAGACTGTGGGTGTTACGAAATGTGGGTAAAATGCAACGCAACCCTAGCAGAGATGTACATTATCAATATTCCGAATTACCTTGGGTTAGTTTAAAACCGAATTTTCCACTGCTTAATAGCTAATGCAAAACTTTCTCCTGACTAATTTACACCATATTATAAATATGGCACACTTACGTAAAAATGATCTTCACAACAATATAAACACGATTTTGGAGTTTCAATCGGAACGAGAGTCGGGGATACATTATAAATCTTCTCATTCCTACACCATTGCTTTCGTACTTTCACATCGCCTGTAATACGAAAAAATACTTTACCTGGTGTATTTCTGATGTGTTTTTGCACTTCGAAACCAAAGAAGTTGTTTTAGCTTTTTCCATGGTCTGTATAGCAATTGAAACTTTAACGCTTGGTGTAAACAAACATGGGAAACATCACCCGACATCATCTAAAACGCTCACTAAATGGTCGCTTTTGAACTGCTGAAATTTATATGTATTTCACTTTGCAAAATAGTTTGAAAATTCTCGAACCTATTTGAATTTCATTAAGGCTATGAAGATGTAAATGATTAATTTATGACAAAAAAATGCATATTCTCTATTATCGAATATGCATAATAATGTAAACCAGACATGGCATCAGTTGTTCGTCTGCTATCCAATATATTGTGGACTCACGCATCTTGGTCGAGAGAAGATATATCATTTTATTCTCCTTGAATTTTTGCCGTAACAGTTATCAAATATGCGAAATAGTGTAAACCATACATGACTTCAGTTGTTTGTCTGCTGTCAAATGTATTGTTTCGATTCCTGGCTCCAATCTTACCGTAACCTTTACGATTTTTGTCGTGATTCCAGAAAAAGCACTCGAGATCATTCGAGTTTGACTTAAGTACTTGAGAACACGTATTAGATTCATGTGATATCTCAAAGTACCAGTGTCGTGAGACTGATTGGTAATATGATTCAATTTGGTCTGCATCATATGAAACCCTTCCTATGAAAGGTAAGAATCATTTCAGATGAAAAGGTATCCATATACGATGTCCGCGGGAAAGAGGTTAGTAAATACTCGTACTTTCCTCGGCCAGGAATATTTCTCATTATACTCATTCAGGTAGAAAACACCTCATGAGATCCTATAGTAACTATTTTGAAAAATAATATATTTTATTCGTTCCACTAATCGCATATTGTATTGTAGTTTCGAAATATATTTGGAGGAAAATAACTAAATATAATTTTCATTCATCTCATTGTCATTTGTCGAACATTTCTTGACTCGGAAACAATCCCCAAATATTTGTTTAATGACAACAAACTTTACAGATGTATCTTGAACAACTTGGCAACTGTAATGCTGTCAAATATAACACCCAGCCGTTATATACATAGATAAAATAAATGGATTCGGTTCTCACATGGGCAAATTATATGTACTTTAAACTTTTTTATCACTGTTGCAAAATTGTCATTAAAATCAACAAAGAAATCTGTTACATCACTGAAAATATCCCATTGAAGTTTCAAGTCGGGTTTGAAGTATTGACTTTGGTTTGTTTGACATTGAAGATTATGAATGACTTCGTCTGTGAAATAAGTAAGTGATTACTATTTCAAGAATAATCCATCCACCTTCTCCAGAAATTATAGTTGAAGTGTTATAGGATTGAGAATGAATGGCATCTGAACACTTTGTGAAAAATTTGAAATTACGCGCGAAAATGCGAGAATTATAAACGAATAAATAAAAAATGAAAGCAGATTTCGTATTTCGCAAATCGAAAAAAACATGCTAATATTTCAAAGATGAAAAAAGATCATTGAATCAATTAAGAAGTGAAAATAGGGTAATTAATTTTGAGCTCCTTGAATATAAGTGATGAGGAATAAAAATCACGAAAAAAATCATGTGTGTCTAGTTATATATAAGTGAACAATAATCCCACGCAAAATTTGTGCTTTCCCCAATAGGTAATATGCATAGAATTCAAATTCCTCTCAAATATTTTTTTCTCGAATCTTTATTATCGTCTTATTATAATTGAGAGACATTTTTTTCAATCAGTTATAAATCAAATCCAAAAAATACATAAAAATCAAAGAATTAGGGAAGGAACTTCAAACTCACAAAACGCGTCATCATTGGTCGAAAGGAAATGTGACAGCAGACGACACAACAGTGGATTTATCTGCATCGATATACTGTGTTGGTGGTAAAATATTTCAAACCTGTACTCCTTTGGCAATTTCTAGTGAATCTAGATTTGTAATAGATAGTAGGTGACTGAAGGAGTTTTTATCTCAAGCACAATAGGACAATTCACCGGAAATAGATACATTTATGATGACAGTATACTTTTGCATTGAATCTAGATTTCACGTACGCAAAGCGATGACAGCATATTATTGTGAATTGAATCTGGATTTTACCTACCCAGAGATCAAATGAGTGAAAGCTGTAAGGTAACCATGTGATGTCTTTGAGTCCATAAAATGTATGGTAGTCCTGAATTTTCACAGGGATCTATATTATAAATCTATATAACTTCAAAAATGAATTTCACAACAATATAAACGCGATTTGGGCATTCAAAAAAGCACCTTATCGGGTGTACTCAAAAGTATTTCTGCACTTCGATTACATACAATACTTGAGTAAGAAGATGTTTTTAGCTTTTTCCATGATCTGAATGGCAATTGAAACTGCAAATTTTTCCACGTCATGAAAATGTAAATGATTGATTCATGACATGAGCAACAAAAAAATCATGTATATTCCCTATTATCAAATATGTAGAAATGTGCAGACCAGACATAGCATCAGTTGTTTTTGTCTGCTTTCAAATTTATTGTGAACTCACGCATAAAGGTTGAGAGAAGATATTTTATTCTTTTGAATTTGTTTGTCTGCTGTAAAATATATTGTGGACTCACGCATCTTGGTTGAGGGAAGATATATTATTTTCCTTGAATGTTTGCCGTGACATTTTTCATATACGCGTGATAGCATAACCAGACATGCCATCAGTTGTTTTTCAGCTGTCAAACATATTGTGGACTCACGCAACTTAGTTGAGAGAATATATATTATTCTTCTTGGATATTTGCCGTTACAATTATCAAATATGCTTGATAGCATAACGAGACATGGCATCAGTTGTTTTTCTGCTGTCAAATATTTTGTGGACTCACGCATCTTGGTTGAGAAAAGATTTATTATCGATTATATTATTCTTCTTGGATGTTTGCCGTGACATTTATCAAAGCGTGATTGTGTAAACCAGACATGATTTTTTTATACTAGTTGAACAAATAACTATTTCCCCCATGAATTAGTGTTTGGCTACAATAATGAATTCTTCCTGTGTATTGGCAGGCCCTGATCTGTAAGCGAAACTAAAGTTATCTTTCACATGAGTAGGGTTAATTCCGTAGTAATATAGGTTTTTCTATACAGAGCTGCGTAGATGATTTTTTTAAGGTATCTGAACTTAATTCTTGATATCTCCGAAGATCTTCAATTAAAAAAAAAAACATTTTTCCATTTTTATTATCTCCATAAAAAGTTGAATCGATCCTTTTTGAGCGCGTCCCCCACTGACCGTGGAATTTTTTGGATAGATTTCGATTCAAAAAGTATGTACCCTTACATAAAAAATTTTCGTTCCAAAAAAAAATTGCCGGAGGTGATTGTGCAAAAAATGGGGGGAAAAGCTCCAAAAGTCATTAATTTTTTTTGAATAAGAAAAAATAAAAGAATATATTCTGAAAGAATGAAAAGAAGGAAGAATCAACTTACTTGAAATAATTCTCTCATTTCTTTTCGATATCAAAGTGATTGTTTGCGTATAAAAATGGGGCTCTGAGAAGGCGATGACCGCGTGATTTTTCGACATAATTTTTTTTGAATTCCAAATGTACAAGAAATACGTTGAAAATGGTTCAGTAACATTTTTTTGAAGGCGACTCCTTATGACGAAAAATTAAAAAAAATCGAAAATAAGACACCAACATAATCTGTACGTATAGCCAATTCGAACTGAGTTGAAAAATCGTTAAAATCCAATTATTATATGTCATCTTGTGCAGATATTTTGTTTTTTGAATATAATAACCAAGAACCGACATACTTTCAAACAATATTCGACGAAAAAATTGAAATAAATCTTCGAAACCACCCAAATTATCGAAAATTACCAAGAGAACGAATTTGTAGATATCATTGAATACTACAAAAAAGTCACTTTATTTCGTTAGTTAGTTTTTTTACGATGCACGAACGCTTCCTGACACTTATTCGCATTCATTTTTCAGCTGAATCCTGACGTGAACGCGTTCCAAAGAAAATTCGTCAACGAAGTCAGGCGTTGCGATGAAATGGAGAGGAAACTCCGGTATCTCGAGAAAGAAATCAAAAGAGACGGCATCCCAATGCTCGATACCGGCGAGAATCCAGAAGCACCCCAGCCTAGAGAAATGATCGATCTGGAGGTAAGGATATGTGTCTTGGTTTATCATTAACAGGTATGAATGATGTACAGAGTGGTCCAACGAAAAGTAGGGCAAAGGCACCACTTATGGTCACTTCCGGTAATTCCTTGGAGAAATAAAAAAAATTGTTCCAAAATTGTTCGTTCCGTTAACCAGCTGACGAACGTCAACCCTCAGAAGTCGAAACTTGTGCGAGCAAAGGATCAACGAGGCCTTACCTCTTAACATGCGATTACCCAGCACGGTGGCCCGGCGAGGATTCGAACCCCGGCCTTCCGCTTTATAGGCAGATATGCTAACCACTCGGCTAACCACTACACTACCGAGACCACTATAAGACCACTATATATATACAATAAGCTTCCTAAAAAATTTCAGATCATGTTTCAAGCGGAAATCGAAGCTTTCGAATGTTGATGGTGTACGTAGTTTTCGAAATTAAGTTTTGTTTCAGTATAAATAAAAAATTACTGGATGTGTCAAGTGTCGAATATTGTTAACAAGTTTCTTAAGAAAAATATCTTCAATAATCGTACGTACTTGGTAACTTTTGACGTGAAAAATCAAATTCATTATTGCTAAAGATAAGCGAAGTGTCCTTTGTATTTTCATCATAGGAGATGCGGAGTTTTTTTTTGTTAAAATCGTGATGGCCATCAGTGGAAATGAAATATAAGCGTGTTTCTAGTCAAAGTCATTGACGTGGCTATAAGTGGGAGTGCAAAATCCAGTAATGGCCATACGATATTTTGAATACATATATGAACAATTTTGCACAAAATACACAGTGATGCAAACAGAACGAATGTCTGTTGATTGTTTTTTCTTTGTATACGATTATGAAAAATCTCGGAGAAATTTAAAAAAAAATTCAAAGTTTCTGTACTTTGTCCCCATCAGAAGTAAGGTTGGCATTGGACGCAAACGCAGACGGAATGGCAGTTTCAAAGGCAAGCACGGTCTTTTCGATGACTCGAACCACTATGGAGAAATGAAATAAGTGAAAAATCTCGAAGAGATTCGACTGGACAATGAGGATTTCACGCCTTCTCCAGTAAATATACTGAAAAATTACCGATGAATTGTATCTAATTTAAAAACACTTTATCGTATGGAAATCACGCTAAAAGTGTTTTCTCAATCAAGTTAAATGAGGTTTCCAAAAGAAACAGATGTTCGTAAATCATCGGTTCAAAAGCTTGTTAGTCGATTGAATACAAAAACACATTTTTTCAAATAATGGGCCTAGAAACCTGTGGTTAATATTTGGCCATAAGTGCTGGAACTATCTCACCATAAGTGGGGGAAAGATGGCCTAAAGTAGAGAATTTCACAGTTTTTCCGGATAATTGTTTTGAAATTTTTATTTCTCGAATTATTTTTGTATTTACTTCAATAGAGCACTCTCAATAACTATACGAATTTATTTGTGATTTTTTTGTTCCACACTTCTAGTGCCCAAAAGTAATATCACAATGAATATATTTCTCTTGACATGGCCATAGGTGGTTGGTTCCTCTGCTCTATGGCATTTTGAGCAGAAGGGCTCGTATACGTAAATTTTGCTTTTTTAGGAAACATATCACAAACACTGAAACACATTTATTCCATAGTGTCGGTTTTGGTCTCGTTTCATAATGAACCAGTATGGGGCAGAATCTGATTTTTATTAAAAAAATCAAAAATTATTGATTTATTTTTAAAAATTCACGATTTATTTGATTTTTTTGATTTTTTTAATTTGAATATAAAATGTGAACATTTTGATTCTTTGAAATTATTTTTGATTATTTTAATGTATAAGTCTAAATATCTTGATACAATTTGCGGCTCAAAAACTTGTGACAACGCATTTGTCCCGCTTCTTGCAAGAAAATTCTTGTCGCGATTTGTTTTCCTTCTGTCCTATACACTTGCTATACAGTGCCGAGTGAGGTACGAACACGAACGCGTTTGTTGTGCTTTTTGCAAGAATATTCCTGTCGAGGCTTGTTTTCCTTTTTAACCTATAAATTGACGTTGCCCAACAATTTCACGCATTTCACTAGTTGTACACACTCGGATATTAGAAACAGATTAGGCATAGAAAAAGGAGGAAAACTCGTGTTTTTGTTTGAATTGTATAACGAAAAAGAATGGACTGAAAATATACAGTAATAAAATTTAGGTGTTACGTTTAGTTTAAGAATTTGGAATTATGTACTTCTTTTTTTTTGTTTTTGCTAAAAGCAGATACTCCTTTTGATCTTCGAGAAAACTTTTATATTATGTTGTTATCTGGTTTTGAATAAAAAAACAAAAATTGATTGAAATCATGATTTTAATTTTAAAAATAAAGCGATTTAAATCATGATTTTAATCGTGATTTTAATTACTTGATTGTAATCAGTTCAACCCTGTAATGACCTGGATGATTATATCACACAAAAATAAGAAAATACATTTTCACTCTTATTCGACTTGTGAAAACAGCCTTTCTGCTCTTATTCTAACAAAAATTACCCAAAACAACAGTTGTTTGTTGTCCCAAGGGAGCTGTTACATTTCTAAATTTATTTCTGTGTTCTGTTGCCTCGTCTATAGACAGATGGCGTGATGCTGGCTTATTTTGATAGTGTTAGCTTCAGCCTTTTTTCGAGGTATGATAATCCAGTAGGAAAATTATTTTTCATAAAGGACAACCATCAACTTGCGGGTTGATGGTGAAACTCCCATGTACTGACGAGAGACCAATTTCCCTGAAATCGGTCTACAAGTATGCCCGTCCGAAAAATTGAAAATAATTTCCGGCAGTTATATCGCCATGTAACAGTAGCAACAGGAAGATGAAACTGTCAGGCATGTCTTATGCGAATGTCTGGAGCTATCGTCGATAAGAGAGTGTGTGTTCGGTGAGTCTTGGCCTACACCTGCCGATATTAAGGAGATGTCCCCTGGTGACCTGTCCTCCTTCCTGGATAAGGCAGGATGGACAATGTCCTAGGAGGGCGACTCCTTGGGAGGATGTACAATGGGCCATATTGTGGCCTAAGTGCTGTGGGTCTATACTCACCCTCCCTACTCTACAGATACAGAACAGTAGCATATGCAGAGATTTCTTCTGTCGAAGAACCTTGCATTGACACCTGTCAGATGTAATTCAAAGCCCTTCGTGGTATTAGCCAGGCATTATTAGTCCATTAGCCTGGCATTATTAGTCCATTAGCCTGGCATTATTAGTCCATTAGCCTGTGTGGGTAATTTGAGACAGGCCTGTTCAAATTGTTCCGCCATAATTTCAAATCAATTCCTTGAATACTTGTATTCGTGACAGGATTCACAAACTTGTTTCTTTTCCGTTTGAAAATGAGAATTCGCGGTATTTTATATAATCGGATTGCATAAAACACGGGACTTACCAACCGCCTTGAGTGGGTAATCAACAACCAGAATTACAGTGTGTCATCGTTCATTTGTGTTTCACCATATCCCAGTCTTTTATTGCTTACAGTTATCTCCGATATTAGTTGAGGTGAAATAAAGATCAATAATAGAGCAGTGCATTTTATGATTCGTACAAAACAATACAACGTCATCCAACGAAATATTTTACAAACAACTAAAGGTGAGCATCCACGATGAAACTAAAATGTCATGAAAATTTTATTTCACGAAACATTTGTTTCATGGTGCGTATTCACGAGGAGATAAAAATTTCTCCGCTTGCCATTGTTTGAAATTTTTAATTCATGAGAGACGAAGTACAGTAATCTGCTGTTTTCACGGTGAGTTACTTGGTTCGTTGTTTGTGCATTGTGATGGCTACAAAAAAGATAGAAGAAAAGCTGCAGCTTGTTATTACTTATTTGCTTCGCAAACAAAGAGACCTCACAAATTTGGGTACGCGAATGGATTAAACAAAGAGAAAACCACAAGTCTATGAATTTTAGAGCTTCATAAAACTACCATTTTGTCACAAAGTTATCCCCTGTAGCCTGACCGCTTTTAGTTTTTTTCTTCTTTCTATTGATATTTTGCCATTGGCATCGAAGACTATGAATTTTATCATTTACTTAAAAGATATGCCCATAACTTCCGATATAGCATCAATGGAGGTTTTTCTAGCCATACGATTTTTATACTACCCTGAAGAGCAATCCCATAAATTGGAATGGGATTCGTAAAGTTCTATTAATTTTAGTGTCATTTGTCGTGACCAATTGACGCTAGCTTTTCTTCTCTTACTTTTGTTCTCTACTTCACTCATTGTTCCAATTTAAAATAAAAATCGAAGAACGTTATTTTTTCATGTAAACACACTAGCGACTAGCGTATACCGATTTTATTCCACGAAGAACGCCAAAACTCATGTGCAGCACGTGAAACAAATATTTCACATGAAACAAGACGCATATTGCGTATACAAGTTGAAACTTGCCCATGAAACAAATGTCTCGTGAAATATTGGGTCATGAAATTTTTAACAACATTTCGCGTAATTCAATAGTGTTTCCACTGTGAAACATGAAAGTTTTAACTCATGACACAAAAATTTCATGATAAACTTTCATCGTGGATGCTCACCTTAAGGCTTGTCAGTAATAGAAAGAGTCCTGAAAAAGCGAGTGAAAATTTTAGTCTCTCTTTTTCATTTACGCAGAAAACATTTCTAGCCGCTTTCTATAATTGACAAGCTCTATAAGACAATAATATACAATGGTTATTGAATAAACAATGTATGTTTCAACATGAATATTGAAAAATTGATGTGTTGCTGGATGTACCAAAAAATTCAAATATTAATAGATTCCGAAAATATGGAGGGTGGACCAATGAAAACAAAACAATTTTTTATTGTCGATCGCGCCCTTTGAAACAATTTTCAACCCGTCAATTTTTATCTCGCGATGAAAATTTTTGAATATAGTATGAACCTCGTCACTTCCTCCTCCGGATGAGATTCAGCCCTTGAATGTTAAATGGGATCAGGGGTTGTACGTTGTTGAGTTTGATGCAGTAGATTCTGAGAGAAAACGTTTTGAAAAAAATCTTCCAAAAACAGATGTTACGCTTTTTTTTGTAGAGCATTGTGTTTTGCTGAACTGTTGAAAAAGTTCGACAGAGTAGTAGAGCATTAGAATATCTATGGACGATGGTAGATGGTAGAGCCACTTGAAGATTGGCTATAAATCAAACAATCTTCGAAACGATTCGTTCTGATCATTCTCAACTCCCTAGACAGTAGTTTTATGGACTGACACTTCTCAGAAAAAATTACTCCTCTGGCTAATACCACTTAGAGCTAGTACAGAGTTTTGCATTTAAAAAAATCCCGCTTCTGGTGATCAAGTGACAGAATTGATTTTCGAAAATTCAAAGTGAATGTTAATTCGTATCTTGTATCGCTTGATTCACGCGGTATTCTTTGAACATAACAGGACTTTCCTCTCGTGTAAATTTGCATCAAAAAAAAGTTTTTGGAACGGGCACATTTCTCAACAATTTTCAAGCTATTGGTGGAATCTTGCACTGACGGCTGGTCAAAAATAAAAAAACTGTCCACGTGATTCGCATTATCTGTCTAATTTGAATTTTAATGCAAACAAATTCCAAAAGGGGGTTATTTTTCGAAATATCAATAAAGATATTCAAGAGACTCTTTTGGAATTGAATATTTATGCCTTATGGAAATTTTCCAATAAAATAAAAAAATCGAAAATTTATATAAATATCTGAAATTCTGCATATGGGCTTGAAATTCCATTTCGAAAAACTTTTTTAGACATTTTGAGATTAAGCTCTAATTCTTCTGGGGAAAAAACGAAAATTTGACCGATAATTCGAGTGATTTGGCAACATTTTATTTCGTTAGTTTTCTTCCGATAAAAGCAAAAATTGATGCCAAGTCAAGTTTTGATTTGAGATGTCAAAAAACTTATATTATTCCGTCTTTACCCACACTATTATACTACAGAGAATAATGAAAATATTTTTCAGTTTGGGTGTATTCCCGTTTCAATTTCTGGTATTGGTATTTCCAGAATATTTTTTTACACACAGATTCACACGAAAGGGAAGCCCTGTAATGTTCAAATAACACCGCGTGAACATTAACTAAAAATTTTTGAGGATCGTAAGCCTCAGGAAGAACCTTCTTTCAATTTCAATTTTCATCGTGGGAATGACGAAAATTTGTGAAGCATACTCTTTGAAAATGAACACATTCTGCACTTGACATTGAAGTGATATGTAGTGCGTACATCTCTTTGCACATTATGAATTGTTTCAGCTTGAAATATCTCCTCTTTCAGAGGCATACTGTAAAAGAAATCAGATGTTTACTAGCGCGCAAAGTATTGTATCGTGCTAGCTTGTGTAACAATGAATAATAAATAAATAAAATGTGACTATCGAGCTCGAAAATTTTGCAGGCCACCTTCGAGAAACTGGAAAATGAGCTGCGCGAAGTAAATCAAAACGCTGAAGCTCTCAAAAGGAACTACTTGGAGCTGACGGAGCTCAAACAGATCCTGCGCAAAACACAGGTGTTCTTCGACGAGGTAAGCGAACACTTCGTACTACACACTAAGTTTCGTAAAACTCATAATTCAGCTCACCTAGCATGATATTATGTGGATACATTTTTTCGAAATTAGTTTGAATACACATACCTGTCCTTAATTGTGTAATGTAGATCAACGGAGTCGCAATGTTCTGTATGAAATCCGCGCGGATGGAAATTGACGTTGGAATAACGTCATTTGACTTTTGTTAACCATTGCCAACAGGCGAAAGTAACGTCCAGTTTCACTGGAATGCTTTTCATAATTTGAGCGATATCGTGTTTTTCACTGAAACTGTTGGGTTGTCTTTCGTGCTAAAACCTTGGTTTTGACATTGGCTCTCTTATATTCTTTTTCGAGAAATTGTCATTGCCTCTTGATTTTCATATGAGATCGTAATAAGTCGATTTCAACCATTTTATTGATGTTTTCCTGCTTGTTGAAATAAAATGAATTGAACAAATCGGTGCATTCAAAGGATCCATCCTGGTGTACTGAAATCATACAGAGTCCATTACCGTAATTCGCAGTCATTTTTGTACTCACTGAAATCAAAAAACCAGACATACACTTTGATATATCTTGTCTCCTTACTAGCTCTTTGAAAAAAAACATGTGCAACTACAGAGATGGAAGGCAGTTGCGTACTAGAATATAAGTTTTAAATAATTTTTACGTAAGTTTGATTAACTAATCAAACTGTTAAATTTTGTCACGATTTGGAATTTCAGCTTATATTCTTCAGTAAAAACCAATATTTCGAGATCTTTTTCTGAAGAGGCACACAATTGACTTTCATCTTGATTCTGATTGACTATGAAATATCCAGCTTTGTATGACATTCATCAAAAAAATGTAATTTCACTAGGTTTACGGCAAAACTGTTCATTTTTTGGGGTTGGCGCAATGGTAACATTGGTTGTGAATTATACGGACTACATCATAACAATAGTTCAAAAAATCCACCGACACCCAAATTCTCTAAGGATTTTGGGGGTACTTTCCTTGGAACCTTTCAGAAAAATTGAAATAACAATTAAACGCGATTTTGAAGGAATACAATTATTCTATCAGCAGGATGAAAATCTTAATCAACCGACAATGAGAAAATCTTGCTAATATACCTCATAATTTCATCCTGTCATTTTTTATTTAATCTCATCTGGGGAAACATCGAACCAATTGTTTCAGGTGAATTCATTATTATGGTGTAGCCGAAATTTCTTCGTAATCACTCATTTTCAATGACTAGATGTGATTTTTATTTCAATTTCAAAAAGAACTTGAATCGAAAATTTCTTTGTGTGTGTGTGGGTTCTGTTGTTCGTTCCATCGTAAAAAAAATCCGGACTCTGTTCTGTGGCTACTTCTGTTGGGGGTCTTTGTTGAAATGTGCTTACTGTTCGTGATACTTAATATACTATTGTGTTTGTAGAAGTTGATGTAGGGCTTCCGTTCAAGTAACAACACTGTCCCAAAAGTTTATCCATAATAAAAGAAAAACTTCGACACCCTCTGCTCCATCTATTACTTGAATTCATATTCAATAATGACGAATCCATTATTAAAGACTCACCCGGTATCATGCCTTGTCAAAATTGCACATAGGAATATTTCAACAAAATTTGCAGAATGTTATATACGAAATCATTTATGGAACGTCTGGTAGAGAGTTGGAAATCAAATATTTGAGTAACTCTCATCATGACACCCGACAATTTCAGTGATTTATAACTTTGACATTGATTGTTTAACTATACCCAAATCAAATCGTCGACCTTGTAGTTTCCGGATATGCACACAATGAATATTGCGACTCCAAACTTGTTTTTTTTTTCGGCCGTCGCTGGCAATTTTATCACCTCCACCGTGAGAATGTCAATGTTTAACGCAAATTAGACTAGATTAAATATTTGAACTTTATAAAATATGTACCTATGAAGATGCTGTATTTAAAGATATCTACAATATTGGCAGTGCTTTCGGGTCAGTAGTTACAACCGAATTTCTATAATGGAAATTGTGATTTTTCGGCTTGCCCAAAACAATTTTCAACTGTAAAATCGACTGCTTAATGACGAAAATTTTCCGTACGTACGTCTAAGTTGGCACTTGAAAACATTCAGCTTTCAGCATATGGAACTTTGGTATATACGTTTTATTTCTGCGTGTCAAAGTTGAACTTGATTTGTTCTTGAAGATCAAATTTGGTTTAGGAAGTTATGTCGAAGGGATAGAGCGTGTCCCAGAAAATATTTCTGTTATAATAAATTGAGAATATGAAGTGGGTGAAAACATGTGGCAGGCTTTTCCTTGGGAAGGTTTGAAAATATTATTTTCCATTTGGAAATACCAAAAAATATAGCAAACAATCTTTATTGAACATAGGAAACATTAGTGTTCATGAGATAGGGTATCTCAACTGAGGTAGCATGACTGAAGATCAATCACCAAGTTGATATCACGTGCATTTTCAGAAGATTTGATACTAAAAATAAATACTATTTGTATATCTCACAATCTATGGAAGTGACAGCTACTCCAGCATTTTCCGGTGCGACAATTCAATTATTCCAACTAATTTCCCAATATCAGACTGAATAGCCGGCTAGGTCCTCTGTCGCTATTCATGTTATTATTACTACATAGTTCCATTTGTATCTTATGTGAGCATAATGTTCCTTGAAGCAAGTCTTTATAGCTCGTCCACTTTGCCAAATATGCTTTTTGTTGAGTTTTTCTGAAGACAAATATAGTAAGGACATGTGAATTCATGGAGACTCTTCGTAATCTTCGACTTTTCCAAAAGAAAGGAGTTGTAAAAAGATTTATAGTAGTTAATATGAACGTTGCAAATATAACTCCTAGATGAATTGAAAAGAACATAAAACTCAGGGATAAACAAAATCAGTTATCAAGATTGCAACAGGTATTACATCTGTATAGTGAAAAGCAATAGATGAAGAAAACACTCAGGAAGAGCCCGCGACATTTTTTGAATTTTATTCTCTTTCACATTTTCAAAAAAAAAACATTCATCTGGAAACATGAATTATGTGACACACCGATTTTCTAAGAGGAAAAGTCAAGTTCAACAGAGAACAAAGAAAGAGTTTAATCTATTCATTCGATGAGCATCTCTGAATTTTTTGACAAAGTTCAGGGTTTGATATGTGCGACCTTTTCGCGTTTAGCTCTTTTGTATAAAATAACTCTTTTCATTTCTTCCTGAAAAACCTTTTTCAAAATGTGTCGTATTTTTCTTGTGTCTTTACCTATTCAATTCACAACTTCAACGAAGACTACTTTATATCACATCTGTATGCCCGTAGAATTGAGTATTGTGTTGTAAAGAGTTTTTCAAACAGTTGTCCCAAAAAAAAATGTTCACCAGCCGGGGATATCTTCATTTGCTGGACGGGTTATTGAGAGATGTTTGAACGGTATTTGAGAATAAACTTCTTTCTCAATATTTTTTTTAGATTCTTCTACAACTGGATTTGTCTAATTGTCACTCAGGGATCTGGAACTATTATATTATCACCCTCCAGTGATAGGAAACTCTGTACATATTCATGCCTGCTTATCAAAAACGAATATTTTGACTATATTATAGACGAAACGAAATCTGGAAGTTAAAAACGACGATTTAATGCGCGGCTGAAATAATAAATATATTCTAGAAAAAATATACAATATTGCTATATAGATTCTTTACTATGAATATCCGGCTAAATTGAAGAGATTGAGTACTCGTTTGCGTAGAAAAGACGTTCCTTGCGTTTGGAAATGGTCTGGAATTTCGAAGATTGATATAGTTGTTTATGTAGCTACTAAAGTCATGATGATGATATTTTTGCTCGAGAACAATAATTTACAGCCGACAGTTCAAGATTATGGAATATCGAATTATGGTCGTGGTGCATACAAAAGTTTATTTTTCACTTCCAAGATGATCATTTTTATCATAAATTTTGAATAAGCTTTTGGGCGTCATATCGAATGTCGTCACTTCATTTACTTCATGCCGATTCGATGGCAACAATATAATTCGTAAATCGAGTGTTGTATCGTTTATGATGGAAGAGATATGGTAAATAGTGATTGGAAGAACGAGACGTTTGATTCTGATAAAATACTATCTAAATATCACAACTACTGTACGAAAAGGAACTACCGAAACTTAAAGACTAGGGAAATTAAACTATTGTCAATACTCTCAGTGCGACAACTGTTATGGGATGTTATCAGGATTGGTATTGAATTAACGTGTTGCATTTATTGTACACACTTGGTTTCATTTGTATTGAATTGTCCCGTGTTATCCTAAGATATATATCTCCTATACTTGGTGCGTGGAGAGTTTGAGTCGTCATTCATCTAGTAGATGGCATTTTGCTTCTGAGTTTTATACCATCTTCATCACGATGGTGGTTTCAGAGTTTGCATCCAACCTTTTTTCTTTCGGCTTGCATCGATTTCAATGTTTGTCATGAGTGCTATATTGAATTTTAGCTATTTTTTATCCCCCATATGTTTACCTTTCCAATAATGTATCAGGTGTGACCTTGTTTTTTTGAAATTCGTTTTGTCAGTTTGTCAACTACGTAAATAACATGAAAATAACCTTCATGATGACATACAAGGCGTAACATGAAAAAATATTAGCAAACATTTTTATGTATGTGTATTGCGTATACCCTTCGCAGGTGTCGATACATACCCAAATAGTCTATCTGGAAGAGCCAGGCTTCTAAATGTCTATATCTCCAACACTTCCTATGTGTTACATAGAAATATAGAAATAACAAATGTTTTCAGTTCATCGAAAGCATTCTTTCATTCAATTGTATCATTTATATATTGTTATTTTGACGCCCTCTTTCTGGACTACTAATTATCACAAGGTATTTCGCATTATTATTCTATTGACCAGTTTATAAAAGTTAGTTTTTCTTGTCAGAGGCTTCAAAAATGGAGTGAGTTATATAAATACAAAGGGTGGGTCTTTTTGAGAGATCTTAACCGTTTTAAGGTCGACCTGAATATGAAACCACCTTATGTCTTCATAAGGCATAAGGTGGTGTTATGGAAAATATTTTTGATTTCCGAGAAATTTGTCGAATTCCTTATCTTCGGAGATGTGGCACGAAAATCAAAAATTCACCTTGCGGAAATATACTGTAACATTATTCCGGGGTTCGTTTATCTGAATTCTCTGAACAATACTGAACCATTTTCATCAACTTCACTATAAAATACAACTACTGCACTGACTAATAATTCGCTTAAAAAACACTTAGACTTCTCAACAGATCAAAACATCCAACACTCTTTACTTAAAACTGCATAAAACTCCGCTCTGTACTAGACTTCTGCACTAAGCCACAAAGGGCTCAAATCTCCTCTCCCACGAAACGCGTCAGTCTTATATACAGTATTCGAATAGGGAAGATACTTCCAGAATTTGCTCGCCTATCACTCGAACTACCACTCGCCTTGGGATTTACTCATGGCCGAGATGATTCGGAAGCGACAGGTTGAAATTCCCCTAATTATCATGCAAATTTGCCTTTTTATGATGCTCAACGGTGGCGCCAATTTCCTAACAATACTCGGTTGCCATAGAAAATGGTGTCCACACATCAGGATTCTTGAAATTTTTATCACAATGAATACTCCTTCCTCTTTTCAATCCCTGACGATCACAAAGATGAAAGTCGAATTTTAAACACCCGGTGTAGCGATCCTCCCCAACTATAAATGGAATCCTCATCATAATGCGTTATAAATTTAATTGAATATTATTGTTGCCTCCTCGTTCGTGTTCAAAGCGACGGAGTATATAAACAATCAATTACATGTGACAACTATTACTTAATTATCGATTAATCGCAGTCCAATCCTTATGAAACCTTGGCCTTTCCGGATCGCTTCAATCGATTAATATCGTGGTTTCTGGTCGGCAGATTAGACCGATAGTTTTTTATGGACAAACATAAACATTATCAGCAAACCAACAGAGTTGTTTGTTATATTTTCAATTCTTTACCTGCGACATAAAAAAAAACTAGAACATGTTATTCGACATAGAAGGAAGCATAGTTCAGTGGGTCACGGGGATCCTAACAATTACTCTTCTACCGAGAATTTTGAAATCCTGTAATATTTGTTAATTTCTAATAAAACCACCAAAAGGGTGGTGCAGAAGAAAGTGCAGTGCGAATATAAACATGCTTCAGGATGTCGTGATAATCAAATATGAAAGTAGTTTGTTGTGATTTTTTGAAGATGCTCTTCAAGGTCACTTTATTTATTAATTGGGAGAAACATATCTGTTCATAAAGGGATAATGGAAGAAAATATACATAATGAAAATAAAAATATAAAATAAAAAGTTATCACTATGAATTCATCAATGTAGTAGAATAGCAATAGAATGACATTATTTGAATTACCAAAGTACTTCAGGCAATGGGGGTCAATCCCGGAATTATCGGGATCTGAAATATGTAGTTTTCCTCTCCCAGAAATATTCTCATGGCAATATTAATGAGATCTTACAACATAAAGTTAAAATCGTCAACACTACGTTCAGCTCCGCTCACAAACTAAACTACTCCAGCATCAAAAAACATATTATGTCAGTCAGAAGATAGAACAGGTTCCTTATTATCTAGTGCGTGGTAGCAGTAAAAGTCAACCTAAATATATTTTTCAAAAACGATATATTGCCAATTCGCAATAACTTCATAAGATATGGATTGTTATTCCAATTTATTTATATTTCGATTTAGAACAAATTCCCATACGGAGTACAGGGTGAATATACGAGGCGTGTTTTTAAAGTAAGTACCGTTTTCAAATTACGCCGCCGCAGCGCTGCGGTCGCCGTTTAACGCAATTGACACTCATCGCCAGATCAGCGAAGTTTATGGTCAAAACATTATGAGTGCTGGAATGGTGCGGAAATGGGTCAGAGCTTGGCAAGGTGTGGCATGCTGAGTGCAGGTGTCGTTTTGCTCCACGATAATGCCCGTCCACATTCAGCAAATCGAACACAAGACCTAATCACTTCTTTTGGCAGGGAACAATTGGACCATCCTCCATACAGTCCGGATCTAGCGCCGAGCGACTACCATTTGCTCCTACACTTGAAGAAGCATCTGGCGGGGTAGCGCCTTTCCGATGATGATGACGTGAAAACGACTGTGCAACAGTGGTTGTCTAATCAGGCGGCAAGCTTCTTTGACGACGGCATACAAAAGTTGGTCCCAAGATACGATAAGTGTCTTAATACTAATGGAAATTATGTAGAAAAGTAGAGTAAAGTGTGGTCTTTCAAGTGAATAAAAAGTTTTTTGAAAATATTTACTAGTTGAAATTTTATGTCAAAACGGTACTTACTTTAAAAACACGCCCCGTATGAAAGAGAGCTGAACTGATTCATTATCAAGTTGAAGCATTTTGTATAGATCAAATACCTTAACAGCAAACTGATATTATTTGCATTCGAAGCGCGTTTTTCTAATACAGGTAGCATCAGGAGAGGAAAACTTATACTGAATCTGCTATTTATAAACTTCATAATCTGAGGTAGTGCAGACACTAAAGTTCATTGGTCCGATATGGACTTCTTCTATTTACTACAGATTATTTCTCAACAATAAACTAAAAAGCGGGCTGAAAGGGGTAGGCCCTTTGTTACCATCATACTGTTTTCACGTTTTGCTATTTCTATACTATAGAATTTATTGAATAGCCTAGTTTCATGCACATCCTTGGAAAGTTCCCCGATAACATGTACACACCATTTCATCAAATCCCCAATCCTCTTCAATAACTAAAGTCTCACTTAGTTTTCAAAAAGAAAACGTTAGCTTTCATTCTTCGTTTTCCAAGTACAGCACTTGTAGAATCGCTCATCAGGGCTCGTTCATTCTTATTGTTCAAATTGCCGTCAATATTCCAGCTGGTAATCCTAATATTACCTATATGAGTGTATATGAGTCTCACTCAGTTTTCAAAAAGAAAACGTTACTTTGCATTCTCTGTTTTCCAAGTACATCACTTGTAGTATCGCTCATCAGGTCTCGTTCATTCTCATTGTTCAAAATGCCGTCAATATTCCAGCTGGTAATCATAAAATTACCAATATGCAGCAACACATTTTTTGTTTGAGGCTTCATGAAGTAGTTCTTATATTTGCAAAGCCTACTTGGAATACAAAATGTATTGAAATTGGTCTTGTATAGAACCACGCTAACTTGGATCTTGGTAAAAAAAATCCTCCACGCGAAATGCGTCATTTGAAGAAAGTGGCAGTAACGATTCGCATGGAACTTTCGCTCTTGATCAATCCACGCCGATTTCGTGTGGAGCATTCATTACCTTTGTGATTAATCCACACTAATGTTATCGAGTATGAGTGATCAATTCACGGTAGTTTCGCGCAGAGGATTATTCCAGGCTAATTTCGCATACCTATTTTTTGTTATGAACATGCATATTGACTATGACGGTGTAAACAAAAACAAGTTATTTCCTGAAGTGCATATATAGGTAGATAATGTGTTTTAGGATTTTTTCAAAGCACTTCAAATGTGAAATTAATAATACTTCTCTATTATTTTGTACTTATGGTGAGTTGATAAATTATAATTGAAAATATATTTCAACGGCCTAAGATGCCTAGGAAACCCTGGTGTATCTACTTATACCTGAATAATTTTGGGATAAACTTGGCGAAAACCGATTGCTTGATTTCTGAGATCGCAAAAGCTTCAGATCGCTTTTGTAGATGGCGATCAGTCATATACCATATGAAGCTTAATTTTCAGTAGAGAGGAATGTGCAACCGAATATTCTATCACTGTTTATTATTTGCCTACTGAGATTTTGACAGCCCTGACAGCCAATCAAATGCGTTTCAGAAAACGTGCATGTAACGTGGAAACCTACCGTTAACAACCTGTCAATACTGTCAGTGTCACCTGCTACCTCTACAAGTTTCTAGTGTATTTATATCAGTTTGTAAGACTAGACTTTGATTCCGAGAAAATTTACTTCGCCCGCATTCACCTGAGAATGTACGACAAAGTTCATGCTAGTGTATTGAAAGTGATAGACTGTCTTGGAATTGGGGATACACACAACAGTTGTGGAACGGTTCAAAATACGTATTACATTGATATTTCCTTCATTCAAACAAAACTTTGTTTTCAATATCTCATTGCTACAGATGTTTTCTCCTCGATATAAGACTTTCGCTCGAACTGAAACGAATAAAATTAGCTACAACGCTACATTCATGTTATCATTTTGGGGCGATTTGTTTTGTACTTACCTTAGGTACTGAATAAAGAATATTTGGATCCCCAGATTTCGACTGACCACACAAAATACGAAATCTTCTACACATCGTGAAAAAGTACTTAAAAATAACTTCAAAACTTATCCTACTTATATAGGCTTTCAAACTCTATTGAATGCGAAGAAATAATTTCAGAGTTTTCATTGACAACAGTAAACCTCAGAGTTACGTCAATTAGTCAAAACCGACATTTGAAAGATTCTCGAAAATGCTCATATAACGCCCCCTATACAAAAATTGGAAAGCTTTTGTAATCGTCGATTGTTTTCCGCCAAGAAATTCTAAACAATATCGAATCACTAGATACACCAGGGTTTCCTAGGCATCTTACAACGGCCACTACGATGCTACTATAATTTACATGTAGGTATGTCCATTTCATACTCGAGGTTTTAGCCGCCGTGTTGCTCAATTTAGTGAATTCACCGAATGTTGCATTGAAGGCTCAGCCCATGCTCAGATTTACAGAGATATTCAGGTTTCTTCTTCTTCTATATAACTTTCGTTACCCTAATTTCAAATGGTTGATTACATTGCTTCTCATTTCATTCCAGTTGTGTTTATAAACCCACACCGTGAATTTATATTCGTCGCTTTCATCAAACCAACTCATTAAAATGATACCATGTGAGGCAGGAATAACACTATTGGAATGGATTCCTCAAGTCTCAAGTCCTTCGAAAATTCTTCACGAATCGAATTTCCTTTATTTGTCAGGGATTTTTTAGTATTCAATATTATAAAGTCAATGTGGATCAATCAAAATGAAAGATCCGCGCGAAACGTTTATTACCGTCACTATCTTCCTATCAAGACACGGCCATTGGAATTAATCTCGGAATTAATCTGTTGTCGCAAATTACAAATATGTGTTGGCATCTTTGTAAAGAATGATAATTTTTAATATTTCAATTATTTTCAGAAATTGGGGCACTCAAAAAAGTGATACGGTGAATTTATTACAATAACATTCATCAAAAAATTAATAAAATCATACATTAGTTGTGATAATGTTGGTAACGTTCAGTTCTATTTTTCTAATATTGGCATTGAAAACTGACAGATGACATTTGTCGCAGCTACCACTGCTACCAGTAGTCGCAGGATATTGCATCGTGGAATTAGGTGTTAGGAAATATTATTTGTTGGAAATCGCTAGGAAATTCTGATATTTCGATATTCCTGGCAAAATTCCTTTAAAGAAGTCAAGATTTCCTTAGCGTAAGGAAATATCATTCCCACAGTAAAGAAATAATTTTCATTTCAGTTGCTAGTGTTCTGCATAAATGATTGAAAATAGTTTCATTTTAATTTCCTTACGAATTTCAATGCACCATTTATTTGTGTATAAAATAATTCGCGATTTTTTTCAAACCTAATTAATGTTTCGGCTTGCGCCTCGACTCAGCAATCTTCACAGTACTCCAGGAATGTTAGTCTTTTTCTACCTGGTAAACAACATACTTTTCCTCGCAGTTGACTTGAACTGTCACTTAGAATTTCTTCACAGCAATGATTCATGAGATAGGAAATAATTTAGCCGAGTTTACTACAGAACTGAATAAGATTTCCGGATTCCGTGTTACGTGTTCTACCGGGTAAACAATGTACCATTTTCTACCCTCACTGGCAGCCATCATTAATTTACAATTCATGGATTATAAGTGAGCCATTACATTACGCTTTTCAGTCAACAAAATCATTATGAATGTTGTCTATTTTAAATAGAATACGCTTTTCCGAAACGGTGTTTGCGATAAAAAGTTTACTGAATTCCATATGAATCATCAAGTCTGATTGATCCGATTGCGCGTAGATACGATTAACGCCTATTTATTTCAATCGTTAAGTGATTTGGCAAATACAATTTATCATTTGCCATTATCGTTTTAACTTTCGGCGTGTATATTAGGTAAATATTTACATTTCACAGAATCGAATGCTGAGTCAACAGGCATTTCTGCTATCACTAACAAGTTTTCGTAAAGGTGTTCGAGGTTGATTGGAGTTTTTCAATTCTATTGGAGGAGAAAATCATAGCAAATGGAAACTACTCGATTGATTGGTGGCGGAAGCTTTACTGCTCCATTAGGTAAACGAATTGTGTTGTCTGTCCAACCGCCCGTTCGTAAGTTCGTGTATGGCGCAGTGTTGCCAACTTGACAGGATGTAGATCTAACGATTTTCGTCGGTATTTGCCTGATGTAGCAATATTTCCCAAAGTCTGCCGCTGCTTTTGCAGCTGCCGTTGAAGTTGAGAAATTGTATGTGTATTTATACTTTTTTCCTCGGCGGCGTAGAATTCGAAAAGGGCATGAGCAAGATCTGAAATTTGACTAGCTAAAAGTCAGTTTATCAATTTCTAATTATCGAATATATGTGGACAAGAACAAATATGGATGATTTTCATTTGGGATCACGATGATTGAAACATAAATAACTATCTGTACTCATTTTTATTTTCGACGCAGAAGCACAGAATTCCCAATGTCAGCTTCATGAATTTCGTATTCTATGTCATTCATCTACTACCGCTAGAGATAAAAGTTGGCCATCTTCGGACGTCAGAGACAATGGCTGCGGCAGCTGCTGCCAATCTATACTTACACATGTTCTAGGTTCTAGTACACATTTGATTTCGTTCGGCTCTTGTAACCGCAGCGGCTGCGTCAAAATCTTCAAATCCGAAATTAGAATTATCTGTTCGACAGACATTTTGTTGTGGATAAATTTCTCTTTAGTTTTTCGAGCGTTTCTCGTACACAAAATAAGAATTGATATTGGAACCGATACCAGTGTAGAAGAACATATTTCTAATATATCCCGAAAACGTTAACGAAAAACCGTTGCTTCTAAAAGAAATACGTTCTATTAGTCAGCAACTTCTCGTATAACTCATAATTGCCAATCACAAAAATACAAGAACTAATATTTATAAAAATACTTATCTTTGTTAATATTTCTGAAATGCTTCGCTGTTCAGAATGTAGGCAGCTTCCTTGAATTCTCGGCTTCAGACCATTTATTGCTGTGATGGATTGTTCAAACATGCTCCGCTATTCCTGATTTCATAGTTTCTCCTCGTTGTGTGTTTTTCTTATGCTCGCTCATTCTCACTTCCAATGGTCTTCTGGTTTCTCCGATGTAGAATTTGCCGCACGCGTATGGTATCCGGTATACGCAGTTGTTGGTGTCGCTATTTTTATTCGGTGGTCGGAGCTGGCTGCATATTTTATTTCCTGATCGAGAACTCCTATCCTCTTGATCCTCTCTGAAAGTCCTCTCACGTAGAGGATGTAGAGGATGGTGAGAACTTGCTGTTCCCATATCTATCTCTATAAATCTATCGAAAATATGTCAAAAAGTTCCTGACGAGTTTAGTTCAAACTGAACCTTGAATCCAGGAAGGAAAAGTTCAATGATAATTAGTACCACCTGCAAATGCTTTCTCGAGTTACTTGGGCTGATTTTTGTTCCATGAGCATCATCTGCAACAAGTTTTATTTTTAATTTTTGGCCCCATATTCTCAATATGACAGTTATCGTTCATTGTATTGGCTATTGAGAATTGACGCGCATTTGTACCAAAAATTTAAGTTTATCAGTATTTATTTTGTGGAATTGATACTTGGGGAATTTGATTTACTTTGTGAATTATTAGGAAGGGGATACTTGAATAATCGTGAGAGAGAAAACTATTCTCCCAATAGAAAATCAAAGTGAGCTAGTTACCCAGCTTTCAATAATTGTACTTCCAATTGAATGTTCATGTTGGAATTTCTCGTTATTCAAATAATAAAATTGTTTCAATTTGAGAATTGTTATTGTTACGAAATTCCCCAACGCCGCCCCTGAACATAATTCAACGAGCTAGGCCAGTCTGCGCGATCCCGAAAACGCTCGTCGCTTCCCGAGGCAGATTCTCGGAACAGCTGAACGATCGAGTCGTTTACGAGCAAAGACTGCCTAATGTTCTAGGCGCTCTATCAAGTTCGAGGCCTGCAGTGACTCTGAGCCGCATTGTTATAAAGAGTTTTAATAAAAGTAGTTTAGTGTTGTTTAGAGTTTTAATGAACGAACCCAAAGAACAAAATTTTGTTCTCAGATCGATGCATTCAGCTGAGTATATATTTCAGGAAATAATCTTTACGAATACCACTCGACCTAAACATTTCCTCAGATAAATGTCCTTTCAAATCAAAGTCAGTTATTTTTGAGCAATACCAAGAGAGAGCACCCAGCAAGATGAGTCCCATTCTCATCTGTTCCCTTGGTATTGTTAAGAAACAAAGTATTCGTCAAAAAATGGAAATTTATCGATGACATTTTCAGGTCTTGTGGTATTACTTTCGTGAATTCCGAAGATTTGAACTTTTTTATTGAACTCGCAGATAATCCTCCGAATTGATGACTGAACATTTCAGTCTCTGTGGAATAACTTTTCGTACCACTAAACTTTTTAACATTGAAATGGAAATCGTTTTCATTGTATGGAAAATATGTTTTTAAACTTTGACACTCTCTCACGGAATGCTTTTGAAAATTATTTTTCTTTTTTTCGAATTACTAATCTAAACGCACTGTAATATATTTGCAAATTCAACCCTAGGTTTTCGATCGATGAGCTTACATTAACGAAAAATTAGTGCTTCAATGAATATTGTCTTGGGACACAACAAGCCTGCTAATATTGTACATAATAATTATCGAGTGACTTGTACGGGGTGTTGACAAATTGGAATTACCGATATTTTCTTCGAGTGAGATATTTTGGGCTGATTTCGAAAAAATTTCAGTTTATAAAATGGTACATGTTAGAGTTTATTACTGAAGGTATTCCCTGTGTACATTACTGCTACCTTATACAAGGATCTGACTGTAGAAGATTTCATAGGTTGAGTTTGTTATTGGACAAAGTGCTTAGGCAGACATTTGTATATAATATTGAAAAAACCGGAAATAATATTTCATCGACACAAACTCTCCACAGTGAGCTCTAGCTAGAGGAAAGAAAAGTACTGATCAATAATGGCTGTCGTGATATAAAGGATGGTGTACCGCTTGAAGTAAGGTTTCAAAAAATACACAATCCACACGTAATATTTGTTTACTACGTACGTGGCTTGGCCGTCTTTCAAATTATCAACTGACTGAACATTTTCGTTTGCCAAATTATGAAATTTTTAATCACAAGTTTGCCGCACTTTTTGTGGAAATTTTTCCATGTTGAAATTGACTTATGACTATACATATGTCAGCTGCCGGATGTTAGTTAATCCGTTTTGATTTCATGATCAGGTCAGAGTCCATATTTTATTGTTTGCCGTTGCTACTTTTTCCCAGACGAAATCAATTTGGCATCATCCATAAATCGTTCTATTTTTATATTTTGTACGTTTATCCGATCGCCAATAGCCAGACGTCATGTCACATGATAGGTCAAGTTTGCTTGAATATTTCAATCAAATTCAGATAACAAATACTAAAAAATTTGTTTACTCGATAATAATGTTGAAAATTATTTCAGTTCGAAAGAATTTCAGAAGTAAAAAAAACGTTATATTTGTAGTTTCTTCTCAAAGCATGAAAGAAAAGATAAATCTACGAATTGATAAGTAATCATCAAAATGCTTTTTCATTTGGGTACGAATGTCCAAATTCTGTAATATCGGAAGAATTAGCGAAATATTGAAAATATCTTGTAACTTCTATCTCCTTCTGAGATGTCGAAAACCTGGCAGATTCGTAATGCTATTTTGAGTATGATTGTTAAAATAATCATGATTTTTGAAACAAGAAGTGCTTTCAGCTTTGTCAGTGGGACATATGGATATATATGAAAAATAGATTTTTACTCAATCATATTCGTAATAGTTGACATTGACGCAACTCAGAAATTATCTTAGCAATGGCAATAACCGATAGTGACTGCAACAAAACAGTTAATTTCGAGTCAATAATACCTCATGCCCATCTACTCCAAATTGTTTCTTTAAAATTATTGCAATAATTCCTTGAATATTGCATGAGGCGTTGCATAAACCAAAAGTTATTCGTATTCTTTCATTAAATTACAATGTTGGTAGTCAATATTCAGGAATCACTTATTAGGTGAAAGTAATTCACGTGATTGCTGAAACGATTTAGGGCCCTGTTTCATAAAAGTCTTGTAGCTACAAGAGAAACACAAAGAAACACTATACTAAATGATTGTTTCTTACTCGTTTTTTACCTACCGACATTGTGTTTCTCTTGTAGCTATGAAAGTTGTACTTTTATGAAACAGGCCCCTGGTGGTATGTAATTTTTTGATACAGTACCCAGTAGCGTGATAAATGTTGAAAAGCTTTGCTTTTTCTGAGGAAAACATATAAGGAACCCTTGACCTCAGCAATGGATTACTTATCTTCTTCTTCATATGAATAAGGTAGAGATTGAATTGTTGAGATGGAGAAAAGGCAACGGCAAATTTTGGAGCATTTTTCATTGGGAAAAAACAATTCAATTTTCAGTAGTTTGGTGACATGCCTGTGATGAAAT
This sequence comes from Zygogramma bicolorata, assembly GCA_032362365.1. Taxonomy (NCBI): domain Eukaryota; kingdom Metazoa; phylum Arthropoda; class Insecta; order Coleoptera; family Chrysomelidae; genus Zygogramma; species Zygogramma bicolorata. The sequence continues at coordinate 110,578 of JAVJAQ010005263.1, forward strand.
CTAATCGAATATGAGGTGGTCTTGAACATGAAACATCGAGAGAAAAATATCGGTTCCGATTTCTCGACTCTCCCCGTACATTTCAGCGAGCGAAATCCTAATTATTGTTTCGATAGGACTGTCAGGACCAACATTTCACAAATTCAAACTCAGCCGCCGATATACAGCTAGAATCTCATAGTCAGACCAATAAACGTGACCATTTCATTTTTTTGTAAGTGCATACCGTTTGGAACGCGTCACGCAAATACCGGCATGCAGACGCGCGTGCGCAGTTGGCAATTGTTCCGCCCCGTGTGACGTCAATATCGATTGAATTGTCAATGGAGAATTGAACGAATTTTTCTTGGTATGGAAATGATTATTCTAGGTCGAGGAATCCAACTGAAAACGCTGCTGAAAACGGTGGAGATACAACATGAGTGGAAAATGAAATATTCAGTGCATTATATTGCAAATCTGATAGATATGTTATGGAATTTTTCGAGTTATTTTTTTCACGTCAGCTACCCTCAGTAAAATCTTTGAATCCTTTCATTTCATATCAAAGAATAATTCACTGCGATCAACTATACGGCACAAAATTGAAGCCCGAAAAATTGTGACTTTTCGGTATACTGTATAAACCTACTATGAAAGAATAAATAAAAAATTGTGTACTAGCAGCCAGATGGAATAAATCGCACTGTAGGGTCATTATTTGATATAATTCATATGATATAAAGCAGTGATACAAAATTATTGTCAAATAGCATCTTCATTGTCGATAATTGTACGATAATGTCCGTACACGTACAAACTACACCGTGTCCCAACGAAAATTTGCACTCGGAAAAATTAATGTTTTGACGAAAATCCAAAAACACGTCTATTTTAATATCGAGGTGGGCAAATTTTTATGCAAAAATAATTCGTGCAACTTTAACCTTTTGCTGCGGGTACAACCCCCACAAATTTTCAAGTGTAACGAAGGGTCAAATGACTTGAAATCTGGAAGGGATTTTCATGACCAACAACCTTTTTTTTTATATCAATTATTCACCAAGAAATCGCGCCATGAAGTTTCATAGTTTAAACATTGATAAGAGCTCAAAAAGTTCAAAACTAACGAATGCTGGAAATGACCTCCATTAACTTCCATACAATAATACAATCTATTACTTTTCTCCGAGAACTGCAACAAAGAATTATCGCCGAATGCCGACCAATAGCTCCAGAGGTGCTGAGAAATGTGAGAGATAGCTTGTATGGAAGTTCATGGAGGTCATCTCAAGCAATACATTCGATAGTGATCTTTTTGAGCTTTTATTAATTTTTACTTTGAAACTATATGACGCAATTTATTGCTAGGTAATCGATCTTTCAAAGAAAATAGTTGTGTGAGTCATGAAAACCCCTTCCAAATTCCAGAGTCAGTTAACTCTTATATTCAAAAAAGGTAAATTTTTTTGGTTACTCGCGCGCTGTGCACAATCCACCTATCAGATATAATGTACGGCAATTTCCATTATCATGTGATATAATTATTGATCGTGTGATGCCCTCTCTATTTACTGACTAGAGACTCAATATTTACTTTCTGACTCACCCGAAAGCACTGTCAAATCTCGATTTACATATTGAGCAACCTCTTTATGACTTTAGCTTTCAATACGGTGTTACAAATCCGTGAGTTCTCTCTAGATATATCTCCAATTCAAAAGGGAAACCGTTCGTCCACTCTTGCCTCTTTGTCATTATCATCACGAAATTACTTTTTGAGGTGAATTTATGTACTATAAAGCCAACTAATTTGACTTCTATCAGGTTTAGAATACTTTTTATGTATAGTGTATATCATTGGTTGGAAATTTGTCATGGTCATTTGTACAGGGTCTGGATTGTCCAAGAACTGCATCACCTCCTTTGTACTAGAGCACGATATGTACATACCACGGAATCTGTCTTTCTTCATTGCATTGTCTGCAACCAAGGGCCTTTGCTTGAAAGTTCCCAAACTGATTCTATTCATGCAGCTCTTATCCTCCATAGGTTTTTCCCGATCATGTTCCATTGTAAACTTCAATTTCAGCTTGGTCCTGTTCTGGTTCTTTGAAAATTCTATTCCTGGGTTCAGCCAATATGTGGAGGTGATGATATTTCTCGTTTAGATGCTCTATTGAGCATTGCCGGTTTCATAATCTGCCACACATATTAGATATACCGGGTGAATCAGAACCAATTCACCTCTCCTATCTTCGTTGCTATTTTGTATGGGCATTTCATATTCGGTACTTCGATTTAAAGCCATAAGTAGCAAGTATCAAACCATATATGACAGTTCCAATTAGACCGGAAGCGCATACAAATTTCATATTTCAAATGGAAAGTATATATTTTTTTGGAAGTAACGCTATAGAAGTATAGAATTTCCTTTTCAATGATATATCACAACCATACTACTCTCAGTTCACTATCTGATGTTATAGTTGATATCTAATTAATATTTTTTCTGTAATCCCATTGTAACAAAACATCTTCAGGAAAGTATTTTATTGAAAATTGTATTATATCATGTGAGTGACAATAATTCATGGCCAAACTTTATTTGTTGAAAATTTAATTTTTCCTAATTTTTCAACATCAAGTCTATCATTCCTTTTTTAAATTTGGTGAGAAACTCTTATACATATTGAAATCCAAACATGGGTTGTATTTGAATTAATAAACAACTTCAAAAGTATTCTAGGAATGATGGACTTGTTGAAAATGAAGAAAAATTTAATTTTAAAAATAGGTAATATGCATAAAAAAATATTGTGTGAAAAGTTTGGCCATGAATTGTTGTTACTCACATGATATTGTTCAGTATTCCATAGAATACTTTCACAAAAATGTTCCGTTAAAAGGGAAATACAAAAAGTAATATTTTATAAAATCTCAGTTATACCAGCGGATTGTGAATTGGGAGTATGATTATGACTTATCATTGAAAAAGTAATTCTTTACTGAATTGCAATTTCCAAAAAAAAAATTAGATTCCATTTGAAACCGGAAGTGTAATATATGGTTTGATAATTGCTGAATTGTACACTGATTGCATTGAATCGAAGTACGGAATATGAAATATCCATACAAAATAACAACGTACATACAGGGGGTAAACTAGTTCCGGGTCCCTGGTTTATGTTTTCGTGGATATGGAATACACCATATCTTCTATTGACATCAAATTTTTCATATATGTCTTGTCGATATACTTTATTCACTTCTATGCTTCACCTCCTGACTGTTCCATTCCTTCATTTTGTAGTTTTGGAAGCACCAATTCTTTCGTTTTTGTTCTCTTGGAGAAAACTGTTATAAATGAATCATATTCAATTTTTTCAGTTGATTTTAATTAAAAAAAGTCGTGAAGAGTATGAATTGTTATTCAGATTGATGCATTGAATTTCAGGAAATATCAATCATAATCAGTTTCAAAATGGATGAATGTTATACGAGCAATTGTTATATATATATATATATATATATATATATATATATATATATATGTTAGCATGAAGATTCTCACGGACGAAGTATGATGAGTTGTTTTTTCGGGTTTCATTCCTTGTTCTGTGGTTTTGATCCTCTGAAGGATAATTGTCACAACGTTTCGGCAAAGTCTCATTTAGAAGATGGCAAATGAGATTTTATAATTTTTTAATTCAATTGAAACTTGACTTGATATTTTCTAAAATATAATTGGATACTGGTTTATATTAACCCCATCAATGTTCACAAAAAGTATATTTTTCAGAACATAAACTTCGAGATTTGACCTTATATTTGAAACGAAAAATCTTTTTCAAAATGAAATGTGGTTAATTTTACAGCAGGGCACATCTTTCCAAGCTCTAGGTGACACGTTCTTGAATAAGACTTGGAGAAAAATTTCTAGAACACTAAAATAAAAAAAATCTGTGAATGACAATGAAATATTCATTATTGGTTTGTGACTAATAAATGCGATATTAATTTCGTTGTATCTCCTTCCGTTTTTAGCAGCGTTAGCCTCGAAAGCACAAACAAGCTTGCCTGTGTGCTCATTTTGAAAAAATATTGAATGACAAACCATTTTCATGTTTACCGCACTTTTAACTGGAACATATCAATGATGATAGTTCGATGATGACGTTACACTTCGGTCGATTTGTTTTTATTCAACGGGCATACCGGTATTTACGTCTCGTGATTTGGAAGGCTGGTTTTTCTAACATCATTAAATACAGCATCTTACCTTGCATGTTATTTTTGTTTTCGTTCCTTTCAAGTTTTAAGAATAACAAAATAATAGCGTTTTCTGTACCCTCGATGATGGAGAATACCATTTTTACTACTGGTGATATCGTTTTGTACTAACATTTTTTTTTGTACTAACGTACGAGATAGGTGTGTCTTCCAGAAGCTTCTGGATGTGTTTGAATGTTATTATTGATTCGTCAGCCTGGTACCACATTGCCAAAGAATTGATTCAAATATATATATAGCAAAAATAACTCTTGGTGGTGGGTTCGGAGTCCTCTTTGTTTTGTTTTTTTTGGGGGAGGGGTTATCTTTTGGTTCTTTTTCAATAATCTTATTTTCAATATTGTGGGACCTGAGTCAATTTTTCTTTTTCAATCAATGTACTTACTACTAAAGTCGAGTTATATTCTCAAAAAGCTTCTTTTTAATAAGTTGCATTCAATAACCTCATCATTTCTCTAGTAACGAACGACTTGATATATAGAAAGCGGATTTTACAACTTTTTATGCTTTTAGTATAATTACCCGATCCCATTACTCCCCATTATAAACATTGTTTTCGAATGAGCCCTTTCTAATGCATTTTTTTAATTGTCCTGGAGCCACGTAAACATCATCTTTCACGTATGGTGAATAACTGAAAAAAAATTCCGATTGTTCAAAGGAAAATGATTTTTGCAGATCCTGTTGACAGAAAGCAGTGTGAAAAAAGTTATGCTGATTAGAGATATTGTCGAAGAAGTTTTGGTAATTTATTCCATCTTTGAACACGTTCATGATATTACAATATTACTCCATATTTATTGTTCGAGAGCCATTTATTTGTGGTGGATAGATTCTTTATTTTGTATTTTTTGAGTATAGTAACCTACCGCGATCTTGAAAAACAAGACTTAATTTGAAATCTATATAAGTATAGAAGGGCACATTTTCAATCTACTTGGTTGTGCTCGTGAGAAATGCTCGTGAATGAAAAAACACATAGTTTTTCAGCCACTCGTCATATATTATGTAACCTTGTCTACAAAAAAAAAACTTGATTTCTTGTACTAACCTACTTATCTGTATTGTTGACAGTTCGAAAATTCAAATCTGCTTTCGTTTTTTAAACAATGCTTGAATCCAAATATACATTTCCAATGGTTTTATAATTTTTAACGTATCTGTCATGGTCTATATTTGTGTTGATTTCAGATTATTTCTTCAGATCGTGGTAGGTTAACACAGCAAAATAACTTCACCTTTCGAAAATATATTTTATTGGCAACTATTCAAAAGATATTGCAAATTCATTTCTGAACTAAATGAAAACATTCAAGGTGCTATTTACTTGATTTACTCGTGTTCCTACACGTTAGAAATGAAATTGTATTGATTGGTATACTGTCTTTCAAAACTGAAACTTTTTTGTTGTCCACGAAGGGTAGGGCCATATGTTGTTTTTGAATTCACAATACCCCAAAGAAATCATGCGAAAGTTTTCTGAAGATTGGCCTTGTATTTGTTTATTTCCAAATTGTCATCCATTAGGGATCAGTATTCCATGTATTGAAGAGGTGGTGGTCATTTTCATAAAAACATTCATTTTCATAGTCTGCTAACAAAAAATACTATATAGGTGATGGATAATCAACTATCTCATAACCAAATTTTCATTCAAATGTTCAAAGTTTTGCCACCAGAAACGTCATTCGGGTATACTTTTTCCATTGAGAACATCTATTCATAATTTGACGTCACAAAATATCATAATGATAACAAATTGAATCTGAATGAATTGTTCCTTTTCATAAAGGAAGCATAGTAAAGTTGAAAAACTTCCTCATCAAATCAGAAAGATGTGCCCAACCTTAAATGATATGGTGCTTCCTAGACAGGAAATTAAATATTCCGTTTATGTAGCGGTAATGTTAACGATTTGATTGGGGGCTGTTGATAAGCATAGAAATGAATTCAATATGTGAAGAGGAAGTCCCAAAATAATTCATAAAAGAGCTCTCTGAGACTAAGTTACTTTGTTCATTCCGATCAAATGACTAGAGAAAATATTTAATATGTTTTCGTTAAATTCGTGTTTGAGTAACGATATAAACTTTCAACTCGAAGTGTTTCCTATAGGTTGAATTTGACAGGCTGTTATATATTCGACTTCAACGTGAACAATAGAAAGATGTAACATGACTTCTTATCTTTCCATTCACACTTCACCTGTCTCTGGTTTCCTACTAACAAGTACCTGCTTCAATATATTCAAGACCAGCATTGTACGCTTTGATTGCTTCGAACTATAAGAGGGTATCAATTGAAGAAAATCATGAATTTCGAAGTCGGGATTGAGAAAATCTTTATCAGTTTCGAGGCAAAATTGTCTAATTTGATATTCCATTCAAATAGTGATATTGAAAAATACATGCAATTTAATCTGTTGAAATATTTCTTCGAAAGGAGATAATGTGGAGGGCATCTAAACTTTGGATTAAAAAGACCAATACAATCGAAAAATGAAGCAGAGAAAATATGTTATAGTGCAAATATTTCATTTCCTAAAAGAACTAGTCTCTTTCCCCAACCACACCTGCCACCAATTTATAATTTTTTTATGAGCTCCTAAGTAAAAGTGCACCCAAGTTGGGTTGAAGAAATGATTTTTTTTCACTTTCATAACACTCTGTACGTTAAACAATCATAAAAATATTTATTTTTGTTCCCCAGGAAAGACAAGCAAATGTTGGAGTCGTTTTTTTTATTTGAAATCTATTCATATGTTCTTGAATGCGCTTCTCGAATGTTTTCCCAGTTTGAGTTAAGTAAAATTCAGGACCCGATATACGAGAAATAAGATTATTTGATGAAATAAGTTGCAATAAACAATAGTGAGAATGAGAAAATTTCGTGTCATAACGGCATTGAGTTCATAAATTGTCTAGTCGTATTTGCCTATTTGAAAAAAAGATCTCAACCATCTGAAGAGCCTAGAGAAAAAAATCAATGGATTATCATTAGATATAAAAATAGCGATACAATTATAGTATTTTAGTTTTTGTGTCAGATGAGGAAATCATTTTTTGCTCCCAAAAGTTCAGAAATAGTAAATCGTAAACCTGGTAGGAGAAAACGACTTATATCCATTCGTATACGCATACTTCACCTTACTCTTATTTATGTTCTGTAGGGAAATCTTATTTCCTGACAATACAGAAATGAACATTTTCTGACAGTTGCCTGGCAACCACTAGATGCAAGAAAATTCTATACTTTTCCCCTCAAAAATATTGTTAGATATGTGAATATTTTTAACGGTTTGCGGAAAACATCATTATTTGGTGTCAGGTGTGGGTTTTTTATAACAAAAAATCTAACTATTCTCTTCGATTAGAGAACTGCGGAGGATGAGAAACAGATGGATATAGTTCTAACAAGAATAGTAATGGGAAAAGAAATATCATTTTTATTTCAAATAAAAAAAAACAAGCGAACATATAGTCTACCTTTTTCACAAATCTTAAATCAGCCTCTTCTCGACTTCAGTGACGTACACTTAATTTTTTCTTGAGTTGATTTGTTTTTATGATTTTATTCTTTTTGATTTTCGTTCGATTATTTTTACCCTCTTATCGGGGTGCGGGGGCGGGGCTTGAACTAAACTAGCAACAACGAATCGAAGTAGGCTAGGCAATGTGTGTCACCAGGCTGAACGAGGCGCCTCTGCCCCTCAGATGGCCGACCCGTCGCGCGAAGAAGAACAGGTCACCCTTTTAGGCGAGGAAGGCCTCCGGGCCGGAGGGCAGGCCCTCAAGTTAGGGTAAATGTACAAGAAATTATCTTCTTTGAATCATTGTCCCCCTTTTTGTCGAAAGATGCGCTGAGCGAGCTCAAGATGGAGGAGGAAAAGAAATGGATATATCGATCGAATTTCGAACATTTTTTGTTACAGCGTTTTTGGGGTTGCGGTGGTCGGTTGACCTCCGTGGAGAAAATGAGGAACGATCGAGTTTTTGATAGTGTTGAAAATATTTCAGTCGAATGTCTGAAAATATAATGGCTTTTTGGCAATAAATTTTGGGAAAAAATATGTTTAAATTCGAATTTCCTCAATATATGTTACGCTGAAAAGATTTATGAGGACTTGTTTACTCACGGTAAAGGTCTAGATGTCGAAATTAATATATTCCACTAAATTTCATACGGGACTCTGGGAATTTCTTGAATATAATTATTTCGGAATTTTAAATTTTTCTTGATGTACACTCATGTGAGATTTTGTGGGTAACTTTTCTTCAAGATTTGTTGAAATTTTTAGAAATAAACAGAATTCCATGAACTACTCTCTCAGGACATGAGTTTAACCTTTTTTACATAAGTAAATGGATAGGTCTCCATTAAATATCAATAGAGAAGAACTGTATGTGGGACGAAGAAAACTGAAAAGAATTTGTATACAAATTGCAAGGTCATAATTTAAACAACGATACAGTCTTTCATGTGGATTGTGCCTTTTCTAGCTTTTCTTTTATCTCCAGGATCATACGAAAAACGAAACCCTGTAGCTTTCATAGGACATCGCCTAAATCAAAGAGGAGATAAATGTTGTTATCATTTTGAGGACATTTTCCCGTAAGGAAGCAAAAGTTCTGTCAAACGTACGAATTGATGATCACATTTTATTCATTAGAGAAACCTTCTCGCGTTCATTTCGAAAATAGTTCGTAGACAGTTACAATAAAATACACATAGCCCTTACCGTAAGAATTTCGACGACAGACAACTCACTTAGGATTGTCGAAAGCATCATTGCCAACAACAAAAATATGCTCCTAAGTTTGCAATTGTAGAGTATGACAATGACTATTTTGGTGAATTTTGAGACCATATACTTTCAAGTTTCTTTCGTGAAGTGTTCGATTTATCAAAACAGTTGCTTGTCTAAATCGACATCAAGGGTATACAACTTTTAGGAAAGGAAGTTCTAGTAATATAATATATCCCGGGGAGTAGTTGTATCGAACTGGATATTTTTTAAGAGTTTTTTCTTGGGTTTGAAAGTATTGGGTATTGAAGTTGATGTTAGTTCGTCATATGAGAGTTATGTCAATGATTTGTGGCCTATACCGGAATTTACTCTTGTTTATTTTGTTTCTATATGTGTATAATATCATTCCCCATTTTTCTTCTAAACATTCAAGTGAAAAAATCGTTCCAATGATCCACTCCTTTCCTCTTCCGGAGCTCGGTACGTATATTTATATCTTGTTGGCATAATTCAGTGACACGTTAGCGATTGAGTTGAAAGACAGTACCGATGAAATCGATACGTTAGCGGGCGGTGGGAGGTGCAAGTAAACAAAACGAATGTCGATTGATGTAGAACAATAAATAAAACTGAGCGATTTCGCTTGTTTATCGTCGACTGGAAACGCTTTCATCGATTGATTTGGTAATGACAAGAAGTCGTGATTCGACTGAAATTGTTTCATGGAGGTTGAACGTGGTTTCTGCGTGATCATATGATGTTTCGAAGGGAAATTTTACGATTAATGCAGGTGTGTTTCATTGCATTCACTTATCATTTGATATGTGGTGTTGCTATTAATTCAGAGGTTTTTTATATTAAAGGCTTTCAACTTTCGTTTCAATCGATATTGCAGAGTCGATTAAAAAATTGCTGCTAACGGATTTGTGACAGGAAGTAGTATTGATTTTTTTGAAGATGGGCTCACAACGACTATAAAATAGGCCGTCTGAGAGGGCAGTGCATACGGCTTAACCAACGAGGCCATTTGGGCTACAATTTCAGTTAATTATTGGTGGAGTGTCGTTAATAGATTCACCACTAGAATCACTTATTTTTGTGAATTAATCTGTCACAGAAACCATTGATACACTGATAATCACAATGAAATTGATGACTGATTGACAGTAACGAAGTTTTAGAATTCGCAAATGAAAAAGGAAGCTGTGATTTTGAAGATGATAATAATATTTATTCAATTATTTCATAATAATAATAATAATAATAATAAGGTATAGATACATTTTGTGGATGAATGTCAGGTATTTCAAAATGACCCAGTTTTTTTGTTATCGATTCCTGATAGTAGTGCATGTCAAGGTTTACTTCAGCCGAAAGCTAGACTGTGTTCCTAATTATGGGAGATTTGGTCAGTTTGAAATATTGTCATACATTCAATTGTAATAAGAAGATATAAAGTTACATAATCATGACATAAAAATTTGAAACTAATTAAAAAACATATGTAGTCTACACTAACTGACGCAAGGGAATACAGAATTTCTTGGGTAAAATATAGAACATGAAATATTATACCTAAATACGTCGGGATAATCAGAATATTAACAATAATTGTTAACATCCATTATTGCGATTAATTTTTGTCCCTTTTTACAAAGTTGTACGTGTTAACCAAGTAACTTTCTTTGTGATTGGTGAAAGTCATATCCTACCTTTTGTGGGTATGAAACATTAGACATCACAACTAATGGACTGGCCTTTAAGACAATGGCCGCATCTAACTGCTTACAGCGTTTAAAGCCGCTTTACAAAATTTGACATTTCACAATGGAAAACTGTCAAATTTTGTGAAACGGCTTCAAGCGCTGTAAGCTGTTAGACGCGGCCAATTTTCCATATAACACGATGCGGAATACATTGAAGAGAGAAAGGATATGCACATGGAAGTGATATTGTGAAGAACAGAATGATAATTCTATACTTGAATTACTCTATCCTTCTTAACCTCTCTTTATCTGCTACATTAAGGAAGGAGGTTATACTTGAAGTATTTTATCTTGCTCACTCCGCATCCTCTCTCTCTTAGGGCCAGTCAATTAGTTGTAATGTTTTCGACATGCAGTCATAACGATTCAGTTGACAGGAATTGCCTACTTATCCGTTTAGTAAACTATAAAGAAATGAGCAAATTTATGGGATGTGGCACTGCCAGTTTCATAGACCGGGCACCAGCGAAATTTCCTAACACGACAAATCGTAATTTGCAAAATAATTTACCCGCTGTGTGGTATTTTATGTAAAACCCAGAATTTTGTTTCAACTATAATTTGGATGAGGACCTTTCACAAACTGCCTCGCATTTGTTGAAAATACATAGTTTCAAATGATACAAGGTGAGTTGAACCTTGGCAGAATGTATCGCAAAAGAAAGTAATGAAAACCAACTTTTTACAGAATGGCCATCATCGTTAGATTGGCGAAAATTTATAGGGCTAATTCTGGTTTTGTTGAGATTAGGATTTCTTTAATCTCCAAGTATTTCTGGTTACAAAGGCAGGCTGTAAAAAGTTGATCCAAAAAATGTGTCACTGTCGCTTTGTTTATTATGGTATAGAATTTTCAGAAGAAACATTCCTTACCAAAAACATCAACTTTCCTCTCAAATGGCAAGAGAGTGCTAAAATTGACAGTGCAGGTGTTTATCTCTGGGTTGGCTTGTTTCTTGTTTAGTATAACTACTTCGATGTTTGCACGAAACAGGGGATCTAAAGACTTTCTGACATTCCGATATGAATGTCGATTGAAATAAAGAAGAATGGCGGGTTGAAAAAGTGGTTTTTCGAGCTGTTTCTCTTTTCAACCCGAAAAAAGATGGATGTATTCCTTCTTCGTATTTTTTTTGAGTTCTCAAACTATAGTATTTTTCACAGTAAATGGTATTGGCTTTTTAACTGCAATAAACTACCCGATTTAATCCCATTGTGTAGAAAATCATCTGGTAAAAGATGCAAATGTGCTACAGGGTCGAACTTAAGAAATTTGAATTTTGCATAATGTAGGAAATATACAAGTAATTTATTCAAATGTTACAATTCTATTCTATATTTAGTTCAGTGTCGCTATCGCTATCCTCATCTGAATTAATTATAATTGGCGCAATTGATTTTACAGAAAGGTACGAGTTTTCAACATTTATAACATGACTAACAGAACTTTTCCAACTCTCGGTAGGAATGTCATTCATGCAGTTCCTAATTAATTCTACCACACTACCACTTAAAGTCGGAGAAGTATTTTTTTCGCGCACGCTCGATTTAAGTTGGTGCCACATAAGCTCTATTGAACACGCAGTAGTAGGGAGGTAGTCGTAACACTGTATGTCCCAATTCTTCTGCAATTGTATCACAAACATACGTTTTTTTTTTTTTTAAGAAAATGACTGCAGCACTTGTAAAAGTTCTTTTTTTGTATAATTTTTCTCAAAATATATGTCATTTGCAGCCATGAAGTTTTGAATCTCCAATTTCGTATTCTTTGAGCCAGGAATTTTTTGCAATTGTCGACTATGATAACTTGCGTTGTCCATTAACTATAGCGCTGTTTGGCGGAATGTTGGGTAACAGACAATTTTTAAACCAATCTTCAAAAAGCACTGCTGTCGTATCTTCGTGATAATCAACAAAAGAGTCCTTGATATTTTTGACAGAAAGCCACATAGCGTTTGGGATTCAACCATTTTCTGATCCTGCGTGTAATATTGTGATTCTCTTCCCTTTATTTGATGGTGCTTTTGTTTTACACTTATCAGAGGAATCAGACCATCCTTTGGAAGGGGTGTCATGCGTGTCAAACCACGTCTCGACGAGGTAGAGTATTGGCCGATTTTCAGACCGGTATTTTCTTATTGACGTTATATATTCAGAACACCAGTTTATTAAACGTGTGGATTCCATTATTACTCGTCTCTTGTCAATTTTGCGATATTTAAAGCCCATTGCAGACAGAGCTCGCCAAAGAGTAGTGAGGCCACAGTTGATGTGAGTTTCGTCATTGATGAGCCGCTGTTTCAGACTTTTGATTGTAGGGACACGCTGCTCATCGTACATAGTGTAGATTTTTCGCCTTATCAAATTTTTTTCCCAGTCGTCTAGACTTTTTGTGACACCGGATTGATTGATGATTTTCGCGTCACAAGATAAGTGATTCTTCTTTGACGAATCACTGGAAGAAGCACTATTACTTTTTATCCACGGACGCCACATACTGCCTATTCTGTAACGTTGGGGTATACAATCTTTGCTATTAATGTCTGTTATAACAAATAAATGTTATAAAATTATTGCACGCCGTAACACAAGTGAACACTTCCAATGAAATACAAAGACTAAAATGAACAAGAAGTGTAAGCTGTAATCCTCTACAATATCTCTCTGAGAAACAAAATTACCTGAATCCGGTCCTTTTACATTTATGATGTGCATCTCGGATTTTACAACTTAAGTGTCTAATTGGTTTTATTATAATCCTTCAGTCAATACCATTTATTGTGAAAACTACTATACCACAATCTGAAAAAATAAGAAAAAATATTGGGATCTATGCAAGTGTAGACGAAACAATTCATAAACTGCCCCATAAAGTTGCTGTGATAGTTGAGAAACAGTTCCTTCTGGATGGAGCATTTTCTTTCAGTCAGGAACTTCTCGTATAAGTCAAATTTGCCTATCAAAAAATCACAAGAAGTAATGATTATCAAAATGCTGTTAACGTGTCGCGATCAAATCTTCTTCCGTTTTCAAAACTTCTGCACATTTTTTTTGTTAGATTCGATTTCGGAAATCTGCCAAATTATTCACTAGTTCTTGTATTTTTGTGATATGCAAACTCACTCTATACGAGAAGTTGCTGACTAATAGAACATATTTCATTCAGAAAAAACTGTTTTTCAATTAACGCAACAACTGTCCGGGGTAGATTGGAAATCTGCTCTTCTACACTTATGTAGATTTCAATATTGATTTTTATTTTTTCAGTTGTGGTAGGTTGAGAACCCAAAAAAAATCATTTTTTGCATTTTCTCTCACCTGAAAATGAAAAAGCATTGAATTTTTATATCATCTGTTTTCAAGGCAATTATTTTATATTTTTTTTTCGATACGTAAAGCAAAATTGACTATTTCGTCAGTAACGTATCGCATTTTTCATGAATTCGAAAGATTTAATTGAAAAAGATTCAAAAATGCATATACTTCCCCTTGGCGACGTTTCGGAAGCTAGTCTGTTTCCTTTTTCAAGTCTTTTAGAAAATTTCTGATCAGAAACTTTCAAAAACGTTTTCGAAAGGAAGCCGACTAGCTTTCAAAACGTCACCAAGAGGTGGTATATATTTTTTAAATATATTCGATGCATACACAATATATCCGAATTCACAAAAAAAATTGACGTTCAGCTTATCCAATCCATCTTGGCACAAACTCCGATACTTTTTTAGTTGCTCACTGGTAGTGTAGACCATGACGAAAGAAAAAACACCTGCCAAATTGGAATGGATAAGCTGTAACTGATGAAATAGTTAACCAATTTTCTAATTTTATTATATTGCAGTAACGTATATGCCCTGACAGTTACGTATATGCCCTGACAGTTACGTATATGCCCTGACAGTTACGTATATGCCCTGACAGTTACGTATATGCCCTGACAGTTACGTATATGCCCTGACGGTTACGTATATGCCCTGACGGTTACGTATATGCCCTGACGGTTACGTATATGCCCTGACGGTTACGTATATGCCCTGACGGTTACGTATATGCCCTGACGGTTACGTATATGCCCTGACGGTTACGTATATGCACTGACGGTTACGTATATGCCCTGACAGTTACGTATATGCCCTGACAGTTACGTATATGCCCTGACAGTTACGTATATGCCCTGACAGTTACGTATATGCCCTGAATATGCCCTGAAACAAATATTTCAATAATCAAAAGCTCTTTTCGATATTCAGGGGAGAGAAAACCCATAAATGGATTTAAGGACATATTCACCTACTCAAATAACATTCGAACAAAATTTGTGAAATGTAATATCCATAAACCAACCCCGATAACGGAACGCCTACCAAAATAAACTCAGCTCGTCACATTCCAGTTATGGACTGAAATAAATCATTCACATCTACGTTAATTTGTCTCATTTCAACCACCGTATGAAATAAATCATTCACGAGGACGTCTGTTTGAGAGATAAAAGAGAAGCGAATTTGAATTAATTTTATAATAAACATTCCCACGTCACCGGATACGTAATCGTTCTGATATCTCGATCAAATACAGAGGTTAGAGGATTTTTTTAATGTATGGAATGTTATACAACTCGGTATTGGAACAGCAGCCTATCGTGACGCATCACTTTTGATATTTTTATCGGTACGGTAGTCTATTGAACTCATCAAACAGAAAGACAACCTTTTCACTCCTGCCGAATTGAAATTACTGGTTCGTACTGGATGCATTGTATGTAGGGTGGTAATTCGTCGTCTGAGAGTGACGTACTAATGAGTTCCTGTTCACAAATTATGCGAGAGAGCAGAAATAATACTTTGAAATCTTCGAAATGTTCAATGATAATCTAATGATCATACTGTGTACGATAGTTTGGGGGAGTTAAGAGGTGTGAAAATTCTCAATTTATTGAATTGTCTTTCTTAAGGACAATTTGAAGTTTATGGGAGCATGACGCAAGAGGCTGAAGAAAAAATAAAGGCAATTTGGTATATTAGCTCTACCGTCGTCTTCGAATGAATTTGAAACAATGAGGGAAAGAGTGAGACTTCAAAGACCATCTTGCCTATCAATTCCTTCATTGTTCAATAGACTTGGCATAGATTTGCTTTCGAATTCATTTGTGTCAGCCCAGAAACCCACTGTGTATGAATGACATTGACATGACCCAAGGACTTCCAGCAATGATCAATATTTGAACAAGAGGCGATCTCCCAATGACTAGTTAAGAAAAATACAAGTGCCCTCGTTTGATTTGATATTTTTTTCATTTCTTTTCGAGAATAGTTCTTATTGTGATATCTGAAATCCTTGGTGTATCAACTGAATCGATATTGTTTGGAATTTATGGGCAAAGAATAATTGAAGGAAAGCTTACAATGGCACCAAAGTCCGATTTTACAACCGTCAGGTGGCGCTAGTGAAATTTTGGAGAACTCGCTGAGTTCTATCCACAGATTACAGAAACAAGTTCAGATACGCAACGGCACACTTGCATAAACCAAAAACTATTGCGCCATATTCATGTAGCGGTTGTTCACCCCAACTATATAACACAATTAATTGTATCACAGAAAACTGTAGAGAATAAAAATGGAGAATTCTCTATCATCGACAAGTGACGGCAGATTTTCCATACTTGGATCGATCGATAGAAATCAATAATTAAAAACTCTCTAACCACCTAATCTACATCCAGTGTGCAAGAAGCATCACTCTGGAGTCCCGTACCCTGAGACGACTTACATTATATGATGCAGTTCAAGAGAATCCACCATATTCTTTAGCTTTACTGGAAAAATGAGAGCGATATGCAAGTTTACTTTCACTAAGTGGCATTGTAAAACCAAAGAAAGACTTCCTCCGTAATTTTTTGGGTTTCTAACCTACCACAATCTGAAAAAATAAGAATCAACATTGAAACCCATACAAGTGTAGAAGGGCAGATTTTCAATCTATCCTGAAAAGTTGCTGCATCAATTGAAGGACAGATAGAACAAGTCCAGTCAGTTAGCAACTTCTCGAATAATTTAAATTTGCCTATAAAAAAATAAAAACTAATATATATGAAAACACTTATCGTTAACATTTCGTAACGTATATATATATATATATATATATTTGTTGTTATTTTTATATAAGCAAATTTGAGTGATACGAGAAATTGCTGACTAATTGGACTTGTTCTATCCAAAACTCAAGCAAGCATTTTTCGCAAAGTTTAGCCGAATTTTGCTGGTTTAAGTTGAAGCAGCAGGGTTTTTAGACATCTCATCTTTTTGTGACCGAAATACGGACGATTTCGTATTTTGGTCACGTTAAAAATATCGTAAATCTTCCATGACAATCGTTATTACTCAATAAAAGCATGTTATCGTAATAGATTCCTGTTGGTGTTTATAATTCATTGGCGGCTTTATCTTGCGGATTATTAGTAGAATCCTTGATGTACTGTAAATGTCGGCAGCAAGTTTGAAAGGTATAAATAATGTATCAGATAATCTTTATGCCAGTAATTCCTCTGAAAATGTTTGTTTATTGCGATATCACGTGAATACTACCTATTATCATGCCGATGATGTCACGTAAAATGTCAGAATTATTCTAAAGATGAATTAAATTCTGATGGAACATTTGGAATTCCTCAGAAAATATTAACAGTGTCTCTTCTGAGAGGAGTTTTGAAAAAACAAGCGACCGCTGTTTGATATTTTAGTTCGAGACAAAATCATTCGTTATATGTATTTTATTTTGTAGAAACACATATCTGGTTTGTGTATACTTCGTTTAATGATTTCTTACAATAATGAAAAGTCTACGGAAATTTTAAAAAGTGTCACCTTGCACTTCGAAATTAGAAAAGTAGAATATCAATTTGAAGTCGAGTGCATGATACAATTCCTTGCACCTTCCTTCAATTCGAGTCTATCAATTTATCATCATTAATTTTTTTAAATGTCGCTAACGATTCGATAGATTATGGATTATTCAAAATCGAAATAACTCAACGCAGGGGAACATTGGACAATGTCAAGGTTTTTTTACTAGCCATCAGCAAAATGATCTGTCATATACCATAATGTCTTTTGAACATACTGCTGATTCAGTCAATTGTTCTACATTCATCGTCATAAAAATGGTACAAGATTATTCGAAGTTTATGTCACCTCCACCTGCAACAAAGTTAATCATTTTACTACTGCGATAACTCTGAATTTCATCAAGATATAGATTGTACACCAGCGTCAAACTCTATGACTGTGTAAACCGAAAAATCTGTCGTTCTTCCAGCACAATATTCGTTTCTACGTGGCGTCAGACAAAGTCAGTTACAGGACCACATTGAGGCAAGCTTGTATCTGTGTCGTTGAAGTTATCCCATGAATAACCAACACTTGTGGTACTGATTGAAAATGTTCGGTATTACAGCTTATCCAATCCATCCTGGCACAAACCCTGCTACTTTCCCAGTTGCACCCTGCTGGTGTAGACAATGACCTGAGAAAAAACACCTACTATAGTAAGAAATTCCAATACAGTGAACAGATAATAGGTGTTTTTTGTCTTACTATTCTTCACAGATGTTGCTGGGCACATACATCATTACTTCTTTACCAAGATGGATTGGGTAAACTGTGCGTGGATTAGTCAAGTTTTTGCTACAGCCGAATCAGCTGACGGTGTAATCAACCCTGCAACAACTACTCCTCACGAGTTTTCGTAAGGGGTTGTGAGTGAACTCATCAATCAAAGATATTCTTGGGTATTTCTCTTGAATCATGCTAAAAAAGTAATATATTAATGTAATATTTCTGGAATTCATTTTTGCTCGATATTGAAAATAGAAGATGCCTTTATAAGTTTTCGAAAGAAAATATGGCTTATTCAAACTATTTTCTTTCAGTAAAATACGATAAATAACTTTCGCTACATATTTTTGTTTTCCACCACTTCATTCATTTGGAAAGGTCTCTTCGAAAAGCGAAGAGAACATTTTTTTATAGAATTTAAAAGCGTTGCTCTTATGCTATTTTTACAAAATTTGAAAAGTTAACGCAGTGTAAGTTTTTTCATTATGGCTCACAGGCAAAGAAGGATTTATTTTCCAACAAATTGGTGAGGTTAATTCTTACTGATGAAAAACTTTGCTAAAAAGAAGCAAATTGACACCTCTGGAAGAAGAGTTATCACTTGAGTTGCACTCTGTATAATGTTTCATTAGTTTCTCGTTTAACATGATATTTTTTCTGACTAACCCTCTCACGAATATTCCCGTTCAGTATCACCTGTTAAATTATTTTAATATTTGTTCCTGTATTACCTGTTTTCAAGTTGTCTAACAAGAAGTATATTCGATATCTAATAACGATAAAACGATTTTACAGTTGATGGTTCAAAAATGTTTTTTCTTTACGCAATAACGATAAAACGATTTTACAGTTGATGGTTCAAAAATGTTTTTTCTTTACGCCACTGCTTTCAATTCGTTCCGTATTACTCCCCGTTTGATTCATGGTCGTTTTCTTCAATAACACAGCGATCAGAAAATCATTAGAGAATGCGAAATAATGAGGTTTTTGTTCACCAAATAATTGGTAGTTGTTATTACGGACAATCGGTTCAAGATCAAAAGTAGGTATATGAATTCAAGTTGCGAATTCAATCCTCTTTTCACTCATCGCAGTGAAAATTTAAATGTCGACATTTTTGAACCACCTCATAGAAAACTAAGTGTAGAAGTAACGATATGCATGAAGACTAGCCTGTCCGTACACACAAGAAAATGAAAATAGTTCAACGAATGAGATATTTTTGTTCCAGAAGATGCTTTAGCAGAGTAGGTTTGAAAAGTGAAGCTCCTTGAGAAATCGTCAATTGCAACAATCGTTGATGGTTAATATTGTAACCAACTTCTTGAGATATAATGAATCTTCGCGAAGTGGTTAGAATATACGCTTATATTTTATTTGGAGAATTGCTATGTAGTAGTCGAGGCACACTTTGAAACGACACTCTGTACACACGAGTGGTATTGGCTCGGACTTCCAATGTCTATATTATTAACTCCATTGGAATTCCAAGAAAAAATCGTTAGATGGGAAAAAATGTCGGACCAATGAAATTGAAAAACACGGTGATGAAATATATGACTCTCAAACTTTGAAAATGAATTAGCAGAAGTTTGCAAAGAATGAGGATGAACAAATCCCGTCAAATGAATGGTCCAAATGAATTTAATCACATACGACACCAGAATTAAAAAAAAATATCGAAATGGATTATGGTAAAAAAAAAATTGAATGTTTCAAGTAGAATGTTTCGATCGCTGGTGAATTCAATCGTCTTCGTGCGATGACGATTGCGGTTTTCATCCTACTTGAAAAAGTTATTGTATATTGTATGTTGCATGTTTCGCGGTTTTGTTAACCAATTTTCACACAGGAAACTTCAATAGTTTTTGTTTGGGAGTAATATATTTCATTAATTCACCGTGTTTTTCAATTTCATTATTGATAATTTGATAGTTTTATTGACACTTTTCCTCATTTAACAGTTTTCAATAGAGTTGATAATATAAACCGCAACAGTACCACTCAACAAGGAACATTGTCAACCACATTCAAGTACACACTCTGTACACATACTCGTATATCCTGATCTTCAATGAAATCAACGGAGATTATACAATTTTAGGCTTCAACATCATATCAACATCTTACAAAGCTGGAACTATTATCGGTCAACCCTCTATCACTTCCACGTATGAAGTGCTTTATACATGAATGAACGAGGAGTCTCGAAACTGACCCTTGCGGGGTTCAATAATTTAATGTTTGAATTTGTGTCTCGGAAACACACAGCTTTGTAGGATGAGTGTACAATAGGCGTGAAGCATCTCAGAATATGGTTAATACTCTTTAACAGCAAACTTGTGATAATCAGCACTCAGAAGTATAATTAACAATGAAATAGTAAGCGAGCTAGCAATATGAACACGTCTTCGTTTCCGGTAATTATTCAAAACTGGCTTAAATTTTATATTAGTTGGCAACCAGTTTTTGAGGAGAAGTATTTCATGAAATGTGGTGGCTTGGAACTTAATATCTGTAGGATTTTACCACAATTGAAGCTATAAAAAAATTGAATTATCTCAGATAATCCATGGAATTAGAGCACGAGCTTTTATTGTTTCCTTCTAAATCACTATATATAAAATTGTGTCTGTTACGTATCAGTAAATCGTAATATTTCATTCATTAGATTAACGTAGTAATTGATAAATGATTGGTATCGTTATCATATCTATAATTATAATTTGTAATAATGTTTCTCTTTAATTATTTCAACACCTATTGATATGTCAAGTTGAATGATGGATATGTTTTTTCATGAAATTTTGTCTCCTCTAATCCAACCCAGGAATCGTTTTTGAAAACTTTTTCGAATCATCGACATTTTCAACCTACCTCGTAGTATATATATCATGGCTTCGTAGTTACGTACTTTTTCGATATAACGTATACATTTACCTATTATATAAGTAGTTCATGCTAGGTGTTTCGTGATTTAGGCTTGGTTTTGGCTTTTTGTTTTGTTTTTTTTTGTATAGAATTTAGAATACCACATGACTGTTTTCAATACACGAGGTAAATTTGGAAATTGGGCATAATTCGTCCCAATTACTTGTTTTTATCGAACTGAAATCTTATTGACGAATTCGAGTATTTCTTCAACTTCACTTTTGGCCGTAAAATATTCGAACAAAAATTTCTGTGAAATTCATGATCATTGTTACGGTCGAAAGCGACGATTAAAAAAGTATGTATTGAAACGTTTTCAGTAGAACTAATAGCAATAAAAATGAAATTGTGTGAACACTGTGTTCAAAATTCTCTTGGACTGCGAACAAGGACATATTCATCCACTTCGTTAATGGCTGTATACATTTTTCAGTTCCATAGGTTAACTTTGTGATAATGACAAAATTTTTGCTGAACATATATCTCTCATATCAATTCAAATGGATATTCACCATATTATGGTCCATTCAAAAATTAGAATTAACCACCTTTAAATCTAGATCTTCAATTACGATTTAAAAATATACCCAATATTTGTCCCAACACAAGAAAGCAATATAATATACAACAACACTTTTGAAAAAACAATATTTTCACGAAAACATTGTATTATTTAAAAATTGGATTTTCGAAAAAGAAAAAAAAGAAGTTCTTCAAGCTTAACAGGACATAAACCAGAAACGATTCGAACATTGATGAACTTTGACCAAGTAGCATCTAATATGTATGCCAGTTCCCACGTTTATAAAGTTTATAAGTTTATACATAATTGTAGGTGAATGAATATGACAGAGATAATCAATAATTGAAAAATTTGAGAAAAATAATGCCCTGGGCTGCAGGTGACTCAAATCTACTAAAGATCTGTCCATTTATCACAGCTAGAAATGTTATTTTCGAATGGTATTATTTTCATGTTAACCTAAAATCACAATGATACAAAGTGAATGAATGAAATAAAACTAACCCTAGAAATGTCCTATTCGGGAGATATTTGGGGGTTCAAGCGGAATAAAATATTGGGCATTTGTCTATGGAAAGACCGATATTATATCTTGAAATGAAAGTAGTATCTTGTTTTACTTGAAGAAGTATTTACTCTTTTCCAATGTTTTACTTCTCAGGTGCAATGGAAAAATTAACCGTTTGGAATTCGAATTATATTGTTATGAAATGTATAGAAAATGTTTCAAAGGGATGCGACTCGAAGGAGGGCCGAAATCAAGGATTATATTCAATCCACTTGACTGTTGCACACACACTGTTTTCATCCGGAATTGATGCATTTACGGTCGCAGTCGCCCCCCCCTTAAAGTATTGAAAACAGTCATGGGTCGTGTGGTAGCGCAATGGGTTTGCTAATGTGTTGTGTTGTTGAGCAGCACGAGGGGGGTGTTAACCCCACTGAGTCTATGACCAGGGCCCTCATTAGTGACGACTCTATAGCCCGACAAAGCACCTTAGGCCCCGTGCAACTGGGGTACGTATCACGGACTCATTTCAATCTCATCCACTCATCCATCTCACATTCCTCTTTCCACATTCTCGAAGCAAATGCGGTTAGTCGAAAGAAACGGGAGAGGGGAAAGTTTCGGGAGTACACTACTTCACGTGTGTGGGTGGGGAATATCTCTGCTCGTGATGAGTCTGACCAAAAAGGCCAACCTTTTAGTTTTCCGAAATGGACATGTCTTCCCATATACTTATGTACCATAGAGAAGATTGAATCAATGATATTTTGTGAATATGTGTTATCTAAAAAATCTTCCAACCCGATGTATCCGATGGTGATTTCGTATCTGTCCTTTTCACTCTTAATTTACGAACAAGAAAATCTTCTGCAAATCACTATGATTCTTTGAACACATTCTCTGTCTTTTTGATATTCTCCAATAGAATCCGTTTTCTTCGGCTTCAAAGATTAACATTACGTTTTCTCAAAAACAACGATCATTCACAATTATTTTTTCGTTCTGTTCATTCTGAATTACTTATTACATCAATTATAAATTATTGTTCAATTTTTCCCTGATTATACATATTTTCTTATGACTTTCTTCTTTCTTGTATTTTTGTCACTCGTTTTCAAAAATGTTTATAAACATGACGTGCCCAAGTTATCGTTCTCATATCTCCACAGTCATTTTCGTGATATTTTTCACTAACAGTGTTCAATTCGCATATATTTACAATTGTCTTCATCACTTTCGTTAGTATTTGTCGACGATTATACTTATTACTCATGCACTCCGGTATTTCTATTTCCTAACAAGTTCCGATTTATCATTCGAGATAAAGCGTATCTACATTTCAAAATTACAAAGCATTCTCCTATCCGCTCCTTTCCGATTTGCTTCGAATCAACTAATAAACGGCACCTCTCAAGATCTCCTCTCATTCCATAACATTGCACGATGCATCTCGAGGAACACACTGTTTTGGTTCGGGTTGGGGGGTGAACTTTATTTTTCTATACAATTGGACCTTGAACTCGATCTACGATGCATTTCATTGATGACGGTGAATGCCCCACGTTGGGCGCCGGATACTAAAACCCTTCCAGTGAGGTAAATACGTTAAATGATTGTGAGTAATAAATTGTGCCTGTCAAATGTTTCAAATGTAAAGTGTTATGACAATGCGGAATACAACAAACATAACAAGGCTTGTTATGGTTTTATAAAATGATTTCAATGTTAAAGTTCATCCCTCATGTGAATGTACCGTCTTCCAAAACCTCACCCATTTCGTAAGGTGTTGGGCATAATCCATCGTTACACATTCAATAGCTTAGCAATAGCATTTTCGATATTATACAATTTTTATCAAAATATATTCCGTGACTCTCAGCTGCTCTGATCTATCTGTAGCGAAAATAGAATATCAACCTGTACATAATAGTGCTTTGCTTGCTTCTTTAAGTCGCTCAGTGTCCCACGATGATTTATTTTTATAAATGGTTTCTTACAGAAGAAGATTGTTTTTAAGAATTTGATGCTCGGTGAATGCTACCTTGGAGAAGCTTCACGAAAAAGGAATCATATCAACATCTTTCCAACCAATCCAAATGTTTTTTTTTTATGACGCATGGGGGTGTGAGGAAAAGTATTCTAAGAGAGACTTCGACTTCTAAGTTTTTGTATTTATGGGAGACTCTTTTTTCCAGTTCTGCCAGCAATCATCTCTTCTTCATTCATTATGTTTCTTTTGGAAAAGTAATTGTTCCCAATTGAAAGTATCCGTCGAATAATATTTTTCTAATTGATGTATGAAAGTCCGAATATTCTTTGTTTGTTTTGTCCTTCCACAATTCGTCTAGTTATCATACTAGTTGCATAACGTTGGCAATTTTTTTTCATTCAGTTGCTTATCAGATGAGATCCACTCGCCAATATAAGTAGTACTTATGTGATAATTTTATTATGCTGTAATGTTTATTTACTCGATTGTTATCATGTACTTTCGAATTATCTCATAGTAATTTGATTCTGAATCGTCCAATTTGTATGGGATAATTTCATACAAGAACGAACGTAAAAAGTTGAATCTACCATGACATCAACCAAAAATATGATCATAAAGTTTTGAAGGAATGTCTGCTTCCGCTGATGGTCAGTTCGGTTTATCTCATTTTTCCCATTTTGTATCTTCCATTTATCAGAACAAGAACCGAAGATTTTTCATACATATGTCCTAGAAGAGTTCTCAGTGTGGAATTGTGATGAATTTCAGAATTTTATACAATCTTAAGAGTCTCTTCCATAAAGGAAACCATGAGATCATATTTTAGCAGATTAGATGTCGAATATTGTGTCAGAATGCCCAGGTTAATCTTATATCATTATTCTTGGAGGCACTGGTTCGTATACTTCTAGATGGAATACATCTTAGGATTTCTTTCTACAATTGTTCTCATCTAACTGCTCTCTTAGTTCAATAGACTCCAGACGTCGCATTATTCAAATATTGAACTGTCACAGTTGGAACTTGAAAATTGCAGTGGAATATTCTATTTATCTTCCTTTTGGTTGAACGAGTTGAAGTTTGGAGACAATTTAGTCTCTTATTCAAGAAATGGAGTAATTTGCCAGAAAGCGACTTTGCTGTGCAAAATGTTAAGTATGAAGACTTCAACTGGAGGAGCTTGAAGAATATTATCATGGCTACAGTGAGGTGCCAGTTCCAAGTTTCAGTCTTGTATACTGCAGTATCTAGTTTACTCTAGTAAACTTGGAACTGGCACATCTTGGATCTCTACCGATTTAATCTTACTGTGCATTTTTTCTCTGATAGTTAACCTGAGTTATGCTACAGCATCTATTCCATATTGCTTTAGCTGTTCTGCTGTAATGACCATCTCTCAGTTCTGGTCCAGTATACTCATGCCATAACTAGGGTAGAGTACTGTAAAGTTGGGAGCATAGCTCATTGAGGTTCAAGTTATTTGGCAGCTACTCCTTGTGCTGTATATAGCCTTTAGTTTGTTTCCAATACCGCATCTTGCAATTGATGATTTTTTGCCAGGCCTTTTATGCTTGAAAATACACTATTTTCTGTAGTTTCAACAGAAGCCTAAAATCATTCCGTTGTTAATATTTTGAGGGGCCAACAATTCATTTGGACGCTTCAGTGGACAACTTTCGTGTTGCAATAATATGATGAAGGTCTTTGAGATATGCAAGTATCTTAGGTACCGTTATGAGCCAGTTGTTTGGCAGAAGAAATACAAAACATATCTTATTCACAACAACAAGACATACCTATTGGTTTAATCTCAATAATAGTTGATTTTTCTTGGATTATCGAATTTTCCTTTCGCAACTTCGTGTCTACTAGTAATAAGGGTTACTTAAATATATGGACTGGAGCAGCTGAGAAGTAGGGATCGAAAGTTTACTGTTCTCTGAATAGAAAAGTATAATGTGGAAAATGATACTTCACACATTGTCGCTTGTTTTTCATACCAGTAGTTGAAAGCGAAAACACCTAAACCGTTTTGCTGTTAAATTCTCAGCAATGAATTCAAATTTAAAATTCTTATAGATTAACAAACAATATCACAGTTTCCTGTACGATTCTCACTTTAGTTAGTTTTATTAGTGAGAATCCTACAGAAAACCTTATAGATTAGTTCCATAACGACATAAATTCGAAAGTTTTTATAATGTTATGTGTTATCTATTATTGGACGACCTGTCATAACTTGAGAACATATCGAATATCGTTTCCTTGTCCTTTTCGAGGATTCGATTCCTGGTAGGATAATCAAGGACATCTCATCTTTTTCTCCGACTCACTCCATCGACTCCACACTTATATTGATAACACTGTCTTTTTACTTATACTGTGTAACATACCTACTTTTAACAGTTTTCCGGATAAACAGTTTGACCCAGAGGAATACTTCCCATGGTCAGTATTTTTTTTGTTCTAATATGTTTGGAATCTTCGGTGTACAGGGTGATTTACCTTCGAAGCGTTTGATTCGAACCACGAGAAAAAATATTCGTCGCATACTGTTGAAGAAATACGAATCGATTGTCTCGTTTTTTCCCAACTCGTGATCTCATTTCGCCTGTAGGTAATACACTCTATACAAGGGCTGATCTGAAGTTTGCATCGTTTGAAAAACTTTATTGTTCAGCTCACAAAAAATTGTACTTGTTTCGGCTTTTTTTTTAGATAAGTTTCAAAAAGCATCCGTAACTGTCTCAGTTGCTCAAAAGAATATTTTATTTTCCTTCACTGGATTAAAATGTTGGAGTTGCAATGGATTTTTTCCATTGTAAACAAAATTTACTTGATTCAAAAATCGATCTCAAATTGTAAATCGTAATGAGGTTATTAGAATGTACCATTGATCAAAAATAAAAATATAAAGATTCAGTGAAATGAATCCAAATAAACAGAAATTAGACGAATAATGAAAACCTTTCACGAAACTTATTGGTTAAATCAAAATGAAAGTGACTGTAATGCAAACAATAAAATTAAAATTTACCTTGATTAAAATAGAGAAAATACAAATGAACACAAAAAGAAATATAAATGAGCGAAAATCAAACGGATATAATTATTGATAAGATGTAAAAATGTGAGTGAGAGCAAGAAAAGAAAATAGAAAAGAATCATGATTAAATTTCAGATAACTTGAATTCATTTTGTTTTCAAAGGATTTTTATATTAAAATTTTTGATTAGAGTGTTCTTCTCATTCCTCTCATTTGTATTTCATTTTCTTCATTAAAGATTAGATTTTTGATCAAATTATTTCTTTTGGCAATAATAATCATCAGAAGAACTTTATTCTCGAAGAACTCTTGAGGTCTCCTGAGTTCATCGAATTTTCAATTGTTATATTTCGAAAATTGAATACAAATGCAATTTTCCTGTGAACTGAATAATTACATGAGTTTTCCATAAGTTGTAAGCTTAATATCTGCCACCGAAAATTATTCTTTTTAATTATGCCGTAATTATTTTCGTTTGGCAGTGTAGTTTTAGTTGATAGTATTTTTGCAAGCCCGTGGTCACTTTTAGTAAAGTAACGCTTTGATATTGTTTAGATTTTGGCCTTCTTCGTATGATAGCGCTCTATTTTAGAAGCTGTACATATACGTTTGGATGAGATTGGATGTTCTTATCGTTGAAATTTCTAAACTAAAATGTCGAAAATGTTAACATTGTGCTGGCGAGAACAACAGATACAACAAATCTATACATTTAAAAAATTGAATTTTCAATAGTTGATAAACTTTTTCTGTGTCAATAAATGTATGGATTTGTTTTTATATTACCGTAAGTGCTTGCAATTCGTTTCTTAATCAAATTAAAACCTAAAAGAAGGTGAGAAATGTTACTTAAATGTGTTTTTCTGTGAATAGCTTTGTAGCCGGTGTCATTTTGAGAGAACGTATACCCGCCTTTGAACGGATGCTGTGGAGAGCCTGTCGAGGCAACGTATTTTTACGTCAAGCGGAAATAGAGACACCACTGGAAGACCCCTCGACCGTAAGTAGAGATCAGAAGGTGTATGCAGGTATGCTCGATTTTATCTGATTTACTTCGAAAAAAATGTATGAAATAGTGGTACCATTGAAAAACGGATGTGATTGAAATTTGACATCGCGATAGTTACTTTTTTGCTTGCGGAAATAAACCGCTTCATTTGTCACGTTTCATTCTGAAGCAATGAAGTGTGACTGCCACTGTTTTTTCGGATCTTTTTCCTCGACATATATCTATTTGGACGGCATTGCTCCATTTTCTAGTTTCAAATAAAAAAATATATAAACATATTTCCTGAATGAGATAATTGGAATAAATTTCTGAAATGAAATTTTCATTTATTTTTCGAGCATAAACCAATTGAAAGAGATTACCTAATCTATTCTGAGAGAGTGAACTGGTGTCACCGTATAGGCGAGTTCTGGAATTCAACAGTAATTTCATCACTGATGCCTTGAAGTCATCAAACAGAGTGACACTGATGAATGATATTCATTCATATTAAAAAAATACTTTCTAATGTTATTTTTTAGTCCACACAAAAAAGTCTATACTAAATCCGTCATTTTATAAATTTCATTTGTCATTTCATCAACGAAATCAACCAAGTATAAACCTCGATAGATTGATGTGTGGCATCGGTGGAACTAATCACGAATTCAAGAACGTGATGTGATCACATCTGTAATCCATTAAATTATAAAAAACGATTCTGATGGATTGATGAGCTCACCGATGGATTTAAGAACTCGCCTTATATAGTAAGAACCCTTTTCAAAAAATATTATATTTAAATATAATATTAAAGATTCAGCTCTTTAAGAAAGATTGTAAGAGGAGCTCTAGCGTTCTGAAAATAGTATGTTGTGTTTGTTATCAGGAGATATTTTTTGGAGCAAGCAAGGAGATTGACGAACTTTCCATAGGAAGGGCGCCAATATTGCGAACTATACAAAAGATTTTTTCTCCGAATTATATAAACCAATCGTCCGAATTAACCCGGTCAAGTTAGAAATAAGAACAGTGATCAAATAACAAAAATTCAGAAAGAGCGAAATTTTGGTGAAAACCTTGGGTTGAACATAAAGAATGAGAATTCAAAAGTCTCCAAAATTCCCATGTGTGCTAAAAAAGTTATTCGGGCTCAAATGTCAAATTTTCAGTTTTTGTTCATTTTTCTCGAAAACGGTGGGTTTTGTCAAAAGACTACTTCAGACCAAAGTTGTAGATCCCATAATTTTCTACAAAACTGGTCTCAACTTTTTCTCCTCTGAGTATCACCTTTTCTGAAATATCGCAATTGCAAATGTCACATTTGTGTCTCTTCATGTACCAACTATATACTATTACAAAAAAGAATAACTCAAATTCATAAAGTGGGGCGACGTTGGGCTATTCCATTGTTTGAAATCAACCACTCCACTTCGAGCGTGGACTTTTTCCTTCGTCTACATACTAGATTGAGAAAATATATATTTGAAAGATAGTCAGTCCCTTCGAATATCCCCTCTACCCGCATGGCCTTGAATAACGTCTGGCTATTTATTGCCCTTCTGATGTCGTTCGCGTACCTAAGCGTGGCCATATTTAGTAGAAATCTATTTTTTTGGTAACTTTTCGACTCAAATCAGTAAATTTTAGTAGAAACGAATCGTCTATTAGATTTTGAGGAATATCTCGGTTTACCTGTATATTTTTTTTATATGCAGAATCACACGAAAGGAAAGCCCTATAATGTTTAAAGAACATTGCGTGAATCAAGGAACAGGAGATGCGAACTAACATTCACTTCCCCTTTGAATTTTTGAAGTTTGTAAGCCTCAGGAAAGACCTCTTTCGACAAGGAGTTCCAAAGCTCAGGTGTTCTATTGAAAAAAGATCCCTGAGCAAGAGAAGTTCGACAGGTCTCCAAAGTCATAACAAAGGGTTGGGAATTCTGTACTCGTCGAGTCATCCTTGTAGATATTGCCAAGGGTGGAACAATTGATAACAATTCAGAACAGCAACCGTGAAAATATCTATGGAAGAGAGACAACAATTAATTCAAATAGTGAAAAAGAGAAATCTGGAGTTAGTTACCCATAAATTTCCTTCGTAGTTTTTCGTGTTTTTTTCGAGCTACCACATTCTGAAAAATTAATTACAAGTTACTTTGAGAAAAACGGGCGTACACTACCTTACAGGTGGTGTGGAAACGTGTGCATATTATGTAGAACGTGCCTCTTAAAATTGCGATATCTCAGGAACGATGATACTCAAAGAAAAATTTACTGAGGTTATTTTTCTGAAGAATTTTGAGATCTACATCGTTGGTCTGAGGTATTTTTCGTATTCAACTCACCGTTTTCGAGAAAAATTAAAAAAACCTGAAAATTTGACATTTGACCCTGAATAACTTTTTTAGCACGCATGGGATTTTTGGGGACTTTTGAATTTTCATCCTTTGTGGTGAATCTTAACCAAAATTTGGCTCTATCGGAATTTTTGTTGATTCAGTCGTATAACTTGACCGGATTAAATATTAAATCAAACTCAGAAGTGATAACTCTTCAAGAAGAAAAATGCTTTCGGTGACGACGACGTCAAAAAAAGAATGTAGCTTTTGTAATGATGATTTGAATTCTATAGAGATGAACGTCAATTTTGATATAGAGCGGTCGTTTTCAAAACGGCATGATTATAAGATGTTTGAGGCAAAGGATGTGAAAAGATTATGTTGTGTTGTCTCAATGTTATTTGAAAACGTGAATACGCATTGAAATCCATTTTTTGGATGATTTTCTCTCCCCTGAAAATGAAAAAGCTTTAAATTCAATAGCGTCTCTTTTAAGAGCAAATCGATATGTTTGCCCAGATACGTAGCAATATTACAAAGCAAAATTGACATACTATTTTGCCAGTTACATATCGTAATCTTTGTGAATTATTTAGAGATTGTATCGAAACCCTTTGAATATATTTCTTCAGAGATTCTAGTTTTTGGGAGTTGTTTCAAAATGTAACACTGGCATGAATAACTCATCAATACTTTTACCAGGCATTGGATGAGAAGCAGAACAACTGAACTTAAAAAAACTTGAGAAGACGAAAAATTGATAACTTAGAAATTGAGTGAACGCTCACTATCAACAATGATGAAATGGAATAATATTGAACTTATGACAGCAAAAAGGAACAAGAAGGAAACTGAAAGATTCTACTTGCAAGAGGTTGCAACAACTTTTGTTCATTGAATATAGATGAAGCCATCCGCTCCTCTGATGAGGGAAGTTTAACTGGGGAGATTCAGTTCAAGGTAGATCGTGTCAAAATCAAAACTTGGTGAAACTATCGATGAGTTACTCATGCCAGTGTCACATTTTGACACGACTCTCTAAAAGAAATTTTCTAGAGGGCTTAAAAAGAAAGCAGAGCATTTTCCGAAACGCCGTCAAGAGAAAGTATAATAGTAGTTTATACAACAAGAGTCGATATGGCCAATATCTATTCGAGTTATACAGCGAATTTTTTTTTTCGACCAGGTAAATATTTCAAACTTTCTCTCAAGTATCATATTGATAATCAGTTTTGGATATAGAGTATTTTTTGGATATCCATGAAAAATTCAAAACGAAAGAAACTTTATTAAATTCAATATTGAACGATACAAATAAAATAAGTAATGTCAAATTAAAAAAGTACGAAAGAATGGTATTGTGACACTCGAACCAACGACTTGAAAATAAATCTTTTCATAGGACGTACGCCTTACCAACTTCTTTATTTTTTCATTCAAATTTTCTGAGCTCTCCGTAGCCGAGCGGTCTAAGGCGCTGAGAATATATTAACTAGATGGACTAGTTGGAAGAGACATGAGTTCGAATCCGGCCTCGAGTAATCTTTTTTATTTTAATTTTTGATCTTCTCTTCATTTCTCATCGTTTTATTTCTCGAAGTAATACCATTAATTACAATTTCGTAGTATTTTTCAAAGAAATGCGTTTAATTAGTATTATTGTGTGCAATACAAATATAAATATAATATTTGTGGTTCGTCACTATTTATCGGGTGTAGATAGAATAGCGTATGCAACTCTCATGTAATGGTTATTAATACACTCGCATAAACCATACAAACTCATTTTCCTCTTTCTATCCCTTAATCCTCACCACATTACATGATCGTTGCATAATATACTATTGTACAACAAGAGTCGATATGGCCAATATCCATTCGAGTTATAGAGTGAATTTTTTTTTCGACCGGGATTTCAAAACTTTTTTTGAAGTATCATATTGATAATCACCCTTAGATACTAAGTATTTTTTCCCTGTGATTGTGGATTCATAAAACACCTTCTAAGGAAGGAAACTTAATTAAATTCAATATTGAACGATACAAATCAAATTAGTAATGTCAAATTGAAAAAGTATCAAAAAAAGGTATTGGTGAAACTCGAACCAATGACTATAAAGTGAATATTTTATAGGCCGTACGCCTAGAATCGCCTACTTATCCGCTTATACTATAAAGAAATGAGCATATTGACGGGTGGAAGTGGAAAAAAAAATTAACATTTCAAATTCAGTATCACTACTTTTTTTCGGGTTTGAGGGTCGTGGTTTTTTGAAATTTCTTCCCGACGTTTCGCTGGCGCGAGAGGCTAGCTCCTTCAGAGGCTCATACACATTGAGTTCGACTCCGATGACTGGGTATTACGACTTCGTAAAGCGTATTTATATAGATCCATAAGCTTTATAGGCTTTACGAAGACATAATAAACAGTAATCGGAGTTAAATTCAAGATGTATGAGCCTGTGAAGAAGCTAGCCTCTTGCGCCAGGAAAGCGCCAAGAAGAAATGCCGAAAAACGACGCCCTTCAAACCCGAACGAAAGTAGTGATACTGGAAACCTCGGCTGCGAAAGCCTTAACCATTCCGTCATTTGTAATTCAATCTCCATGTTCATGAATGATGAGAAACGTAAATGACCAAATAGTCAATTTTGCTTTTACATAATATTGCAGTTACTATCGGGGCAAATATACCAATTTGCCCTAAAAACAAAAATAATTCGACGCTTTTTAATTTTCAGAAGAGATGAAAACCCAAAAAAATGGATTTCAATGATGTTCTGTGATTGCCTTATCTACATTGAAGTTGACTCTCTCTACAATCATATTCAAATCATCATTAGCTTGATCATGTTGTACTCTGAATGCCGCCGGCACTTTAAGAATATGCCTTTTCTGGCTAGGCAAAAAAGTATCATTTTCGAGTTTGTTTCAAAAAAAAATCCCATGATTTATTCAGAAAAAAGTGTTTGGCTTTTATGTCGAAGGTCGTCAGACGAAACGTTTTTCTTTTTTCTTGATGACGCAATGTAATATTCGTCACCGATTTTCATGTCTCGCCGCGTTCACAGGGCGACCAAGTCTACAAGTCGGTATTCATAATATTCTTCCAAGGCGATCAGCTGAAAACGAGGGTGAAAAAGATCTGCGAAGGGTTCAGAGCGACCCTGTATCCGTGTCCTGAAGCTCCGGCCGATCGTAGAGAGATGGCAATGGGTGTCATGACAAGAATTGAAGATCTCAATACGGTAAGTGACAAACCAAAGTAGTAACTTATAACGAATATTTCCATCGTATGTTAAAAATCCCATATGAAGCGGGACATTTTCGATCAATTACAGCGATAAATTCCCGGCGGGACATTTTCGGGCTGGTAGGTGATACCCGGTAGGTATCGAAAAATACCCGCTCGGTCCGTGTATCCATAGTAACGATTGTTAAAATGTACATTTGTCATCTTGACATGCATAAATACTGAATTTTAAACGTCGTTGTTTTAACTCCGGAAATATTCTACCGAATTACACAAGTGCTTCAAAATTACCGATAATTTTGAAGCAATTTTGTAATTACTGCCGATTATTTTCCTCATTGCCGTGTGCACCGACGGTTCATCTATTAATCTAGTAGTGAGTAATCCTAGATTGAGTATCATTCTCGGATTAAAGTATATTCGTGAGCACCGAGTTAAGAGATCAGCTAACTCAGAGTTTTTTTGTCGAAACTTGTGTGTTTTACTTCCAGCACAGTTTCTGCTGTCTGTCTGACAGTCTAAAGTTTCATTTTGATCATTCGGTTTTTCGATGTTTCTTCATTTGAAATTTGAAAAAATGGCAGCAGAACCCATTCAGCAGACTTACCCATTCCAGGAAAATCTTCAATCACTTATTGATGATTCCTTGTTGCATGAAAACGAAGACATACCAATAAATAATTCATTGATGATATAAACACTCGTTTACAATTTCTCAAATTCGATGAAATGCCCGCTAAAAAACTTCCACAATATTTCGAAATTCTAGGTCTTCCTCCAATAATGAGAGTGAGTGCAAAACAGTTATTTTATATACATTCTTGGAAGAATGAAAATTCTTCTATAGATTCAAAATAGATTGATTTATGGCTTACTCCATTAGATAATCTAAAATCGAATAATTTCGAATATCGTTGTCATCTTCGAAAATGTCTTCCCCTTCAAATATAATATCCATCTCCACAGGGATCTTCAATAATAGTGAGGTTCTAGTATTTGGATTAAGATGAAATCCGCCAGATCTGACGGATTAATTCAATCAAGTAGTGGTGTAATTTGCCACTAGATTGAAAAACGATGTAATATAAAAACAGACGTTAATAAGAATTGAAGTTCGATTCCGAAGTAAATCCTTCGGTACACACGGCTATCAATGCGGATAACCGATAAAAAAAAGTTGAAGGCTAGACTGGTTTTTCAGAGTTTTACTGCGAATAATTGTTACTGTTTAAGCGATTCAACTGATCATCATAATCTTGGATTTTGGCTCACTTTTCAAGTATTATATGGTTCCAGTGTTCAATTTTAAAGTTTGCTGAAATTACATTCCTTCCTTGAAACAATCTCAACATATATCCCTCCTACACCAAAATTTTGTTTTACAGAAAACGCTTTCATGTTCAATAATTTATGATTAAATTCCTCAACTTGCGTTCTATCAAATTATCATATACTCTAGTAATTTGGTGATCAGAATTTCGAAAATCAGGGATATGCCCACATTTTAACAGATTGAAGTTGGTCCATTCTGGATATGACCCCCGAAAACACTTCATTGTCATGAATGTTGACAAGGCTCGAGTCAGTTCGCTCGCTGAGGATCTTTGAATTGTTAACCCAGTCGTTCAGAGAAATGAGCCCGGAAACAATACATACATAATGGTAATTCAAATAACAGCCTGAAAAAAAAACAAAATTTTTGGAAGTGTTGCGTACACTTTTTTTTCGGCAACCGTGTAGAATAACAAATCAAAGATATATTTCCTAATTATATTTCTTCGTAGAACAAAATTTCGATTATTTGAATTCTCATCTCTATTAAATATTGAAATTCGAACATTATATAGCTACATAGCTACTAACAGAAACATTATAATAGGGAATATGCATAAATTATAAATTTATCTCAAATATTTTTTCCCGAATCTTCATTATCGTCACAATATCATTTGAAGGCATTTTTTTGTTGAGTTATTATTTAAAAGCATGAAATATAATATCGAAAGTAAAGAATGAGGTAGGGAAATTTGAATCTCACAAAACGCGTCACCATTGATTTAAACGAAATATTACATTAGACGACAGCATCGATATTGATACTGTGTTAGTGGTGCTTGTGACAAAAATATTTCAAGCCCATTTTCTCGTCATGATTTATAATGAATTTTGATTTGTAGTGTATCTAGGACGATGATTGGAACTGATTTTGTCCGAGCACAATCGGACAATTCACCGAAAATAGATACATTTATGATGACAGCATATTTTGCATCAAATCTCGATTTTACGAACGCAGAGAACAAAAGAGTGAAAGCTGCGAGTCAATCACTATGCTATATGATATTGTATTTGAGTCAATAACATAGACTGGTATTCAGAAATACAACAGCAAAGATGTATGGTATAAATCGATACTCCGATATATTTGTAAACTGGGTTGGGTTTGTTTGGAAACGAATTTTCCACATTTCCAAATAGCTAATGCAAAACTTACTTTTGGCTAACTAACACTGAGCTGTATGTCAATCTAGTATACTTACGTTAATAGGATCTTCACAACAATAGAAACACGATTTTGGACAAACATTATCCCTTCTCATCATCTAACACTATTGTTTTCCTACTTATGAACCGCTTGGAATACGAATAAACACTTGATCGGGTGTATTTCTAAAGTGTTTTTGCACTTCGATAGCATACAGAATTTAAGTGAGAAGTTGTTTTTAGCTTTTTCCACGATCTGTTCAGCAATTGAAACTGAAGAGCTTGAAGTAAACAAACACGGAACACGTCATTTGACATCAATCCAAAGCGCGCTAAATGGAGATGTATGAACGGCTCAAATTTATTATAATTTGAATATTATCAAGTCCATTTATTTTTTTTTTTCTACTTCATAAATATGTATATGAATAATTTACGACATAACAAAAAAATCATGCATATTCCCTATCTATTTGATTGATATTTACGTGAAGATTCGAGCAAATACTAATATTGAACGGATTCAATTTTGTTTGAAATTTTTCAGAATGACAACAACGATGTGATTTTTTCAGCCGTTCGGTGAAAAGGAACTTCCCGGGGATTGCCGAAAAAATTGTTGTTTTTTTGCTTGAAATGTTTATGGTGAAGTCAGTTGCAAAATTCCTGATATGTGGGCACCAATGATGAAATTTTTAGAGATCAAAAAGATTCAATATTGAATTAAAAAGAAAAAATCACTAGTTTTCGAGATGCAAAGTCTGGATGGTCGACCTAAAAATGGTGAAAATCAGTCTAAAATGCATTCCAACGTATAAATTTTACAAAAAGAAAATGAATGTTATAAAGCGGAATATCCCGATATCCTGTGATAATTAGATCGAGGCAGAACGCGTCAAAGTTCACTCCAAAACATAACAAAAGACTATCATCTTCATTCCGTCTCGTGGCTCATTTCCAAAGCCTCTGACGGCAAAAACACATGCGAAATGCTTACTCGCTCGATTTTGTCTCGCAACTCATTCTAAAAGTTCAGCCCGTTCTATCTCGGTAACTAAGTCCGGTTAACGTCAATTCCTTTTCCATTCAGTATCTGGAACATTTCATGTGTTTTCTATGTCGGAGCTTCTTTTACTTTTTCATCTCAAGATACTCTAATATTCATAGTAGGGTCGTACAAAAATGAATATTGTGATGTTAAATAAACAGCTAGATCAATTCAAATAGTTCGAAAAATATAGACATATCGAATTTCCTTCTTAAGTTAAGAATGAAACAACAACTTTGAGTTATCGTTTGAATTCGACAGGATCTTTCACTTTTTTTCAAGCGAGGAGGTGAACTGTAAATTTGAACATCATTATAAAAAAGTGATTTATTTCCGAATTCTGTTTTCACTTTGATCAAATTAAGTTAATCAGTTTTTCAGTACCACAGTTATGAATATCACAATTATCTGTAAATTTCAAAATTATGTTCCAAGACATCCGATTTGAAAATACAGTTTACTATTTTATTTTGTAAGGTTTTCAAGGGTCTCAATATGGATTTGAGCTGGAATTATTTATTGCACTTTTGAATATTATATCAATCCGAAATAAATCACTTTCAAATATTTCAGTGCTTAATAATTTCTAATTCAATAAAATACACCAATGATTGCTGAAAGTTGTTTTCTCAAATGACCAACATGAATTGCCCATGAAAGTGTACCCAAAACTTTTATAGAGTTTGTATAGTTTACGTTATATTATCCAGTCAAGTTAGACAGCCAAATTTTGGTAAGGACCTTGAGATTACCACAAAAAAATGAAAATTTGAAAGTGTTCATCAATCCCATGTGAGCAAAGGGCCAAAAGGTTAAAATTTCATGTTTTTGGCGTTTTTGGCGTTTTTCTCGAAAACGGTAAGTTTTATCGAAAAATAGATCGAATCAAAGTTGTAGATCTTAAATTTTTCTACAAAAACGATCCCCATAATTTTTTTCTAAGGGGAAAACATTTTGAAACAAACGCTCAGAGTACAATCAGAAACGGTGATATTTAGAGAAAAAATTATAGGAAACATTTTTGTAGAGAGATCTACAACTTTGGTCAGATGTATTTTTTTCATAATGTTCAGAGAACACCGCGTAAATCAAGGGACAGGAGATACGAATTAACATTCACTTTGAATTTTTGAAGTTTGTAAGCCTCCGGAAAGACCTCTTTCGGCAAGGAGTTCCAACTTGAAACTTACCGTTTTCGAGAAAAACCGAAAAACCTGAAATTTTGACTTGCCCCCGAACAACTTCCTTAGCATGGGATTGGTGGGCTGTTTCAAATTTTAATTTTTCATGGTTAACCCAAATCTTTACCAAAATTTGGCTTTATCGGATTTTTGTTATTTGATCAATATTTTTATGTCTAACTTGACCGGATAAGTATGCATCGAACTTGATTCATTATTGATTATTATATGTCTTTCTGAAACAAACATAAAAGAAAATTTTTGAATTTCAATGTATCAGCATGTTTTTTGGATGTCTTGGTGTCAACTTTGACTATCTGTCTCGAGAACTTATTATTATAACAGTGTATTCCGCCTAATCGCATTCTTCTTTCAAAGTCTTCCCCGAGGCTTCAAAAATGAACGAGTCGAAATATGAAAGTAGGTACTGCTTGAATGTCCTTATTTTGTGGATCGAGTCTTCTAGCTTTTTTGGGTTATTAACCTACCACAATCTGAAAAAATGAGATTTAATATTGGAATCTATACCACTGTAGAAGGGCAGATATAGCGAAAGCTGCTGACTAATTGAACGTGTTCAATTCAGAAGGAACTAGTTTTGAATTATCGCAGCTACTTGTAGGGGTAGATTCCAATATTAATTCTTATTTTTTCAGATTGTGGTAGGTTAAGAGCCCAGAAAAACTAGAAGAAATGAAAAGTAGGTGTTTTTGATTGACTCACCATTATTGAGTCGTCCTTTCAGTCATCGCATCTTGGAAAATAGTAATCTTACAGGTTTACGCTCGATGAAATTTTTTATTGGTTCAATAGCAAATATTTTTTAGTTCCAGAAAATTTGACAAATTCCTGATATTTTCGGAGATCTGGTAAAATAATTCAGCTTCTTCCAAAAATACTATACACAAATCAGGATTATTGAGATACAACAACGAACCCTATGATTAAAAAAAACGCTATTTTGTATTTTTTCTTGACTTTTTAATTCTGGGCGACTGACCTATATATTATTAATGTTTCAATTAAAAAATGCAAAGGGCTGATGTGAGGCGATCTTGGAGGTTAATCACAGAAATAACACTTCCTAGTCGATATTCTATACGTAAAGCTTTGATATTTGTTTTCCGATTGTCTACAGGTTTTGGGGCAAACCCAGGACCATCGTCACAGGGTTTTGGTGGCCGCTGCGAAGAATATAAAGAACTGGTTCGTCAAAGTTCGTAAAATAAAAGCGATCTATCACACGTTGAATCTGTTCAATTTGGACGTCACCCAGAAATGTCTGATCGCCGAATGCTGGGTACCCGTACTCGATATGGAAAATATTCAGCTTGCTTTGAGGAGAGGAACGGTAAGTGATGATGATTATTTCCGAGAGTTCATTGGGTGACCATGAAAATGCTCGTATTGAATGCTATGATGGTATCTTGGATAAAAATGTTTCGTGATGGAGAAATTAAATAAGAATAAATTTTTTCACTTTTCACTCAAATATTATGTTTTCAAATAAATTCTTTATCTTTAATCGTTCCTGGTCAAATTCGAGGAATGATTTGATACAACACTTTTTCAAGGGGACGACGTCGAAATTTTTTCGAAAAAATATGGTTTTATTCAATCCAAGACGTCTAAAGCAAATAGTGTTTTCTATGGTTACTAGGTCACAGCTATGCTCAGGTATGGTCAGTGGGCGGAAATACCCATAAATTGGCCCATCGAATTTATTACCATGATACAGATAATTTTAAAATGTTCTTAGACTTCTTGGAATTTCCTCAATTCCCCTGAATTTCTTTTCATTTTGAATTCCTTGTAAATGATTATTAGCTATAATGAAGCAAGAAACGTTTTGTTGCAAAATTTTGGGCCAGGGTTATCAGCTTGTGTCCAAAAATGTATTCCAGAGTAACATTATCAGTCTCGTTTCATGATGGACTCATGTTTCTGAAGTTGAGACATTCATTTTGTGGAACTCGTCAAAATAGAATGGAAAATATATATATTATTACAGAGATTTTTTCAAAGTTCCGACCACTGTAAAAATAAAAAATAACCAGTTTTTACAGGTCAGTGGTCGAGAATATTCAAAATGGCATATTTAATATAAATATAAATCTTTCATTATGCAACTTTCTTTTGGAGAGTTCTGCAAGCTGTTGAAAAAAAATTCTCAACTTTCAACATACCCTTGATAAGTGTGAAAATGATTTGTTGAAATCTTCGTAAAACAGAAAAATTCTTTACTACTTCCTACATCTTGCATGATCCCTAAACTTGAGTGCCACCTGTCAGAACCTTTCCAGAATATCTGCCGTTGACCCACAGATAACAGAAACAAGTTCAGATAGGAAACAGCATACTTGTATTAACCAGAAACTTTTGCGTCACATCCATGTAACTGTTGTTTACCCCATTTATACAACAAAATTGCTCAAACTAAAAATGCAGAATTCTGTATTATCGACGAGTTGAACTCAGTTTTCCTGTACCTAGATCGATCGATACAAACCAAGCGATAATAAAACTCATCTCGCAACTCAACTTAAGATTAGATTGTTGGGGAGCTAGCCCATGGCCTGATTGATGATAAGTGATGCTCCTTGGTTATGAGAGCTCATTGTCTAGCTTGATCTGTTTTATCAGACTCCATAGCCTTGACATTGACCCCGTCATATAGCTAGTAGCCTCTGGTTTCTCTTCCCTTCATCTCGCGTGTCTCAGCCTTGCTATCGCTTTGCATTCACAAAGTACATGCGGTGCGGTTTCTTCCTCTCCTTGACAGAACCTGCATTGGGTTTCTTCTGTCAGACCCATGATGCTCATATGTTTTCTAAGCAGGGCTATGCTCCGTCAGTAGACCCACCACTACCCTTACAACCTTACGGTTGTGGTTTATCAGGTTTTCCGTGATTCTGGATGATGATTCATTTCGTCTACCTCATTCCTGGGAGCTTGTTCCACCAATCTATCGATTCGGCTTGCATACATGAATTGATGGATGTCTTCATACATGCTTTCGCTACCCCGCAGAAGGGTTTTGGGCCGATCATAGCCTTAGAAGCACCTTCGCGTGCTAGCGCATCGGCCTCCTCGTTGCCCTTGTGACCCTCATAATAGGTCGCCACCTAACTTGAGCGAAAAGCAGGTTCCTTCGGATTATATGGTATCACGTACCCTTAAACGACTTACATTATATGACGCAGTTCAATAGAAGAAAGGAGTGCGTTATGTAAGTTTACTTTCAGTACGTGACACTTTGAATTCCGAAGTAAAATGTACTTCGTATACGAAATATGGCCTGGTCGAGAGATTTTTATATATTGGTGGTTTCATTCGCTCGATACAAGTATGGATAATATCTGGGTTATTCTCGAAATAAACGATGACTTTCCCATGCATTTTTGCAAGTGTCATGCCATGCCAGAACTTACAACACGCTTGCGCGTGCAATTTTCATGAAAGTTGGGCGAAATACAAACGGCTCTAATTTTTATGCAATACTTGTGCAATTCTAGTAGTTTTTATAGTTTTAAACGAAATACCAACCCAAATTAAGAAATCACCAGTTATTAGGCCAATAAACCTGTACTGCTACTTGTTCCATGTTTGTTATTATTGCATTATTGTACCAGTTTTCTTTCAATCCTTTTTCGTCA
This sequence comes from Zygogramma bicolorata, assembly GCA_032362365.1. Lineage (NCBI taxonomy): Eukaryota > Metazoa > Arthropoda > Insecta > Coleoptera > Chrysomelidae > Zygogramma > Zygogramma bicolorata. The sequence continues at coordinate 152,930 of JAVJAQ010005263.1, forward strand.
TGACATTATGAGTAACGAAAATAAATTCGGGATAATCAACAATCTAACTTGAATAAATTTTAGTTAAAGTTGAATTTACTGTCATAACAAATTAATCTTGAACAGGAAATCATCATGTATGACCGATGGCAGAACGCATGCATGCAAAAAAATTTGCACAGCACCAAACTTGCGTTGGATGGATATCGCATAATGTATGCCTGTCTTAATTGACAAAAAACTATTTCGTCGAACTAAATTCAAAACATATGCCTCACAGTATTTAATATTTCTAAATCGCATTGTATGTCAGACAAACATTAACCCCATCATAAGAGTCAGTAGCTTCACTCCAATTTGGAATAAAATTAGCGACCTCAGTTGTCTGTTGGCCCTAAGCGGCTGTCACATTTGTCAATTCATTTCTGTATTCTTTATTATCATTAACACTCCATTATCCCAAGAAACCTTACAGTTTATAACAGGGATACAACAAACATATCTTAATTAAAAACTGAACTTAAAAAAAATAAGTTATTGAGTTTTAATAAATACAAATTTTACCAGTATCATCAAAAAATGATTGAATCAGGAATATCACATTTTTATTTTCTAAATCAAATTCAATAAATATTTCTTCAAATGATTCTTGAATGATATTTTGCTTTTTATTTTCTTCAAGTTTTTTGGAATTGAATTATACATATTAATTCCATTATGAAGAATAGACTTCTGCCCAAAATTGGTTTTGGAATCACAGGATCTCAATGCTGTGTTCTGGCGGGTATTATGCCAATTTTTTTTTATGAAAATATAGAAATTTCCCATTTGACCACGTTGAATGTTTTGTCGAAAGGAACGCAGCGGCAGCTCCGTGCCGCCCATCCTGAACCGGATGGAGTCGCAAGAGAACCCGCCGACGTACAACCACACGAACAAGTTCACTTCGGCCTTCCAGACGCTCATCGACGCGTACGGCGTCGCCTCTTACAGGGAGATGAACCCCGCCCCCTACACAATCATCACGTTCCCCTTCCTGTTCGGCGTCATGTTCGGCGACCTCGGGCACGGCCTGCTGATGACGCTCTTCGGCGCCTGGATGGTGTTCAAGGAGAAGCCGTTGGCCGCGAAGAAGTCCGATAACGAGGTGGGTGGCGATATAGGTTGTTTTTTAACGTGCATTTTGGATTATTTTTACGTGCTGGTTGATATTGCAGGTAATAGATCATTTTTTATACGGATAAATTCTTTACAATCTCCTTGATTACCGAGGGGTTGACCACTGAAGAAACATGTGTACACTGGAATTCCCGTAAACCGTAATTCCCTCGGAATTCCTCGGAAGGAAACCCGACGAAATATGAAAGATATATTTCGGAACATTCACACAAAAGTTTTTTTTTTGAGATTTCTGGGTGGAACATAAACTTTGGACTTTCAAGTAGACCATGTCATGATTAAGACACAATCTGAATAATATCGGATTATACCTATATATCGAAACTTGTTACATTTTCATTGAGGCTGGTACTCATTATATCAGAAACAAAATGAATCATCTATATAATGCAACGTTATAATCGGAAAATAAAGGGAACTGATCGTCTGATTTCACTCAAGTTAGTTCTATTAGCATAATTTTTCCTGAGATTTTTCCTTATAAAATCAAGTTCTGAATCCGTTAGAAAAAATGAGTATGAAAAAATACAATTTTTCATTGGAAAAAAAAACGATATTTTACGGTCTGTTGAGTGCTAAACGATTACAGGATACTCAATCTGTGGGGGAAATCCTTTTTATACGTTTTTGTCATCGCTTATAAAGCGAAAATATACTGTTGCCCAAAAACGTATATTCCATAATATCAAAAATTGTTGGCAAGCATTCAACATCACCTACTAGAAAAATAAAAAAATATTCAAATTGGACAGTTGACTCAATCTATCCGATTATCTTTTCATTACAAACCGATAAATCATATAAAACCGTTCAAATAACATGATGGACCTGCAAAGAAACTCCAGAAATCATACAAAGACGGCAGTCATTGACTATATAACTCAGACCATATAACGCGAGGTATAACCGTCTTATTTCAATTTCGGTAACCGCTGACAACAATGTAGAAAACCTGTGTTTTGTCTGCCAATTCTGATCTAGTCTCTCTTCCACAATCAGGGGCGGCCCTTCGTCTTGTAGAGTGAAATTTCAAGACACATCATTTTCAAAATATTAAGGAAAATAATGGCAGTTGCAGAGGTTGACCCCAAAAACAAACACGCAAACTACGATACAAATTTTTTTTTGGGTTGTTTCACATGCCTAATTCATATATTTGAATCAGAATAAGTACTATTCCATTGAAAGAAGTTATCGGATTATTTGAAAAAACTACCCCCAACCACACCCCTCTCGAGGCCGCACAAACTAAAAACAAAGTTTTTTTGGGTTTTTTCACATGCCTTATATATTTGAATCAGAATGAGGTACTATTTCACTGAAAGAAGTTATTGAATCATGTGCAAAAATTTCCCCAACACACCCCTCCAGGGACATACCAGATGTCTATCAGATCATGAAGATTGTGTCAGATTTATTTGTCGCTTACAAAATGTATTTCAAATTGGAAATCCGCCACAAACTCTTTCAAAACAAAGGTCTCAACTTTCTTCGTCCAGTGGAAGTGGATTACTTCACACCGGTGTTTTGATTTTGAATTATGATTTTATATAAATATTTAAATTTTACTACATGCTTTTTTATCATTGCGCGAATTAATTGAAGTTACCTAATAATAATCCCTGTAGTTTCTTTAGAAATTTCTCTGAATTTCCCGGAATTCCTATCAGTCGTACGCAGGAATTCCCATGTGGTCAACCCCTCGTGGATAACTGTATTGATTGTATAGATTATAGATTGTTTTTATAAGCTTTTCCATTCATTTTTACAATTGTGTTCTAGAATTGTTGAATAATTTTTATTTCCTATTTTTAACTTAATTTGGGATCTATCATAAAAGCTTCTGTATCATTTTTCACTCTTGATTTGTTTACAAGTCTATGGGTTATTTTTCACAATCATTTTGTTAATTTTTCACTAACTTCTGAAATACTGGGCTGTCTTCATCATTGAGACCTCAGCGTGAAGGCATATCAACTTCTTGAAAATGGCTTCAAAATCGGAGAGAAACGTCGAACACGAACATTTGATTTTTTTGGCCTTGTCCCTTCAACCATCTTGATGAGTGTATTTAACACTTGATTTGATTATTTTTAAAAGGATTTGTTTTTATATTTTTTGTATTTTTAAAATTTTCGGTATAGATTGCAACGACCAGTTGGTCTATTTATGTTAAAATTGCAACACTCTGTAACAAAATGGAAGTACAAAGCCGGTTGCTAGAGAAAAGAAAAAAAAAGAAAAAATAATAAATAGATTATGATTGAAAATTGGATTAAAAGAATGAAAGAGTATAATTAATTGAATAAATACTACGTAATCCACTTTTGAATAAAAGTAAACGCTTCGTTCAAAATATATCACCAAAGGGAGATTGGAATATTAATTCGAAGTAAATATTGGAAAGCTGCCAGTAGAAGCAGAGAATTACGATCCTGACTTTGTATGGTAACTTGGAACCATTTATAACGCAGAAGGGAGTTGTCTTCATTTATCATACGACCCGGAATTGGTTTGGTTCTTTCATATTCTTCAGTGGTAGGAAGTATGGTTGTCATTCTGACAAGGTAGGAGGAAATTACAGTACATTGGAATTCTTCACATCAGTGCCGGACGAAGGCGACTTCCGTAAATGAGCAATTTGGGTCCAGTAGACTTTATTTATATTTTCAATAATTGTCTTATCTAATGTGAAGGATTCTGGCCAGAATTCGGTACCGTATTATAATTGTTGGATATTCACGTATGATTTAAATGAAAAATTCTTCTTCTTATTTGGTGTAAGGGTTCCGTCAAATAACCAAAACCCAGCGTCGAGTCATTAACAAACATTAGAGTAATTTTCGCGACCAACCAAATCTAACTGCATAGTTTGTTTTGGTTACATGGAGTGGTAAGAGTTGTTACGACTGGTTACTGAGTTGAGCTATCCCCTCCAAAAAAAAAAGAAAAACTAATGGTTTGTCGCGAAAACCATCAACGCGTTTTTCGGTTTCGGTCATTGTTCGGTCAACATTTGTTTATATTGTGAGGTTATGATGACAAAATGAATTTTCCAATATGTTGAAATTGGTAATGTTTATATTGTTGACCAACTTTTTTTTCGATAATTCACCACAAATAGAGGACCAAAGTTGTTACAAAAAAAATGTGTTATTACTCTTCTTGAAATATTACCAAGTAAGAAATTGTTCAATAACAGGGACAGAGGACTCGATGAATGAATATGTAGATATTACATTTTTTTAAATGTTCAGAAACATTCCTTTCTCTTTTCCAAATTGTTATGGAAAATGACACCCCCTCTTTAATGATAAAAAGTTTAGAGGTGGTAACTATCAAGTCGATCCTCAGAAGTCCTTTATGATTGTCCTCTATTATTTGGCCCAGAAAGATAGCATGTACACTATTGGAGAACGTTTTGGAGTGGTCAGGTCTACAGTAATGAATATTGTTAATGCAGTTTTATTTGTTATTACTTCGTAAGTGAAGCCAGAACTCGAGTAAACAAACCAAACTACCAAACCTCACATCAACTAACCTTCTCCCAAAGTTGGTTACTCGTGGTTCGTTTCGGTGAGAATTCATTCAAGTTTAATGACGTCATCGAACTACGTCATCAATTTCCCCTCTCTTACCAATCTTCGCGAAAACAGTAACAAGTATGATACGGTCACGTTTGGTAAGATTTATTTAGTCGCGAAAATTACTCTATAGAATAAGTCACATTGACACTATTGACATTTCAGTTGTTGTTTTTATTTGTATACAGAGTGTTGATTAGATTGTAAATGTTTTGGAAATTTTTGTATTTTCATTATCTTTTAAATATACCCTGAGATTGTTACATTGGCGCCCAACGTAAATAAAGGCTTGCATATAGGTAGAAATAATTCAATTCGAATTTCATATTTTTGTTCTTGAGTGGATTTGTTTTCTTATTCTATTGTCTTTAAAATGGCAAAAAGTTTTGAAGCTCAGATGTCAGATGTGATTTCTGAGGAGATGAATGCAAATCTGGGAGCAATAAAAAAAATCATGATTTTATTAGGGTAGATTACAAAGATTCAAAAGGCAATGATAATTATGAGAAAAGAGAGACTTTTAGATTTGGAATTGGTGATTATAGTGTGTTTCCTGAATTCAAAAATGAGGAAAAGAGAAATCGAAGTGATAGTGATAGAAAGGAAATGGTGAGTGGAAGTGAACCAGAATGGATAAATAGAATGTGTAGTTTGTTCAAAAGTAAAGTTGATTTGAATGATATGCCAACATTTGATAGATTCATAGGTAATTATACTCCTCCAGAATTTCTGAGGAAACTAGAACAGTGGTTTGACGATCAAAACGGTGAACAAATGGACTATTTGAAATGGGCAAAAAGAAGTTTAAAAGATGATGCTGGTTTATGGGCCGAGTTATTTGATATGGGAAATACTTACAGTGACTTCAAAAGGAATTTTTTAAAAAAATATTGGAATGGTACGAAACAACAAGAAATATTGAATGAAGTTCATAATAGCAGATATAGGGTCACTGGCCCAATTTCATCGATGGCTAGATGGTTTTTAGAAACTGTTAAACGAACCAGAGATATTCAATGTGTAAAAAAAGCTGAAATTATAAGTATTTTAATAAAAAAAATTCCAAAAGAGGTATCAAGAATTTTATCTAGTGTGCAAGATAAATCGGTTGAGAATATTTATAGAATATTGGAAGATATGGACTCCTTAGAAAATAGAGAGAGTGGTGGGACTGATTATCAAACTCGAAATGAGGTGAAATACAATTATGGTAGAAGATATCAGAATGAAGGTAGAAAGTACTCGAATCAGGATCGCCATGGTAATTTTGATAGAAGAGAAATATCTGAGAGAAGGACGTGGTTCAATGATGGTGCACATGGGGATAGTAACAGATACCATAATGAGAGAATAGGGAAAAGAGAAAATCAAGAAATGAATAATAAAAGAGATCAATGGAGAAAAGAAGCTAGAGGAATAGAAAATGAAAGATTGAAGCAGAATGGGAAATACCAAAGAAACGATGGTAACAAAAATACAGATTGGCGAGTAAGAACAATTCAAGAGGAACATGATTACACTGATCGTGAGCTCAAAGAAGAAAGTGAAGAAATACAAACAATTGGACAGGAAAACTTTTAGGGGTGTATCATAATTGCTCCGGTGAGACACCTTTCAGAAATGGAGCTGAAATCAAAAGTAAAGAAAAAGTATGTGGAACTTTAAGTTCAAATAAAGTCATTACCTGTTACTGGAGTAACGGTTACCGAAGCTTTGGGTTCCAAGTCAAAGTCAATAAGTTGGCAAACTTTAATAAATTTAAGAATTCAGGAAGTGAATTTTGAAATTGTTGTTTTGGTAATAGATCATCTGATTCATCCGATAATATTAGGCATTGATTGGTTAAGTCAGGTGAATGCAAAAATAGATTTTGGAAATAAATTGATCACTGTAAAAAAAGATAAAAATGAATTGATTTTACCATTTTGTACAACAAAATCTTCTTTGAAAGTATCAGAAATAATGGAAATAATTGTCGATTCCAATACTGGCACAAATAATTACGAAAATACTAATGATGTGAATGAATTGATACAGAATTTCAAGGGTGTGTTTTCAGATATTCCAGGAAGAACCAATATTTATGAACATAAAATTACTTTGAAAGATAAGTTGTCATTTTTTTGCAAAGTCATATCCGATACCAATATGCCATAGAGACGCGGTAAGAAAAAAAAACGAAGAGATGATAAAGTGGAAAGTGATAAAAAGATCTAATACTTCATATTTGAGTCCTCTTGTACCTGTAATAAAAAAAGATGGATCGGTTAGGTTATGTTTAGATTGTAGAATTCTTAATTCGAAATTAGAAAAAGATCATGAATGTCCTTTACCTGCCGAAGAAATTCTATACCAATATTCAGAAAATATATATATGTCAACTGTAGATTTAACCTCTGCTTACTGGCAAATACCTTTGCGCAAAGAAGATAGTAAATATGTGGGTTTCATGTTCGAAAATAAAGTATACGAATATCTAGTTATGCCATTTGGCCTCTGTACGGCAGTAGCAGGAATGACTCGTTGTATTGATATGATATTTCAGGATTGTAGAGATTTCGTTGTGCCATATATAGACGATTTATTAATTAGATCAAATTCTATAGAAGAACACAAAAACCATTTATTAGTGGTATTTGAGAAACTTCAACAGGCAAATATGACTGTGAATCTAAAAAAATGTAAATTTTATAGAAAGGAAATGAAATTTTTAGGTAATATTCTCACAACAAATGGACTACGAATAGATAGAGAAAAGGTGGAAGTTTTAGATAAATTTCCAAGACCAAATAATGTTAAAAAACTAAGGGGGTTCATAGGCTTATGCAATTATCATAGAAGATATTGCAATAAGTATGCAGAGTTAATGCATCCTTTATTTGAATTGTTAAAAAAAAAGGGAATAAATGGAAATGGGAAGAAAAACACGAACTTATTTTTCAGAAAATGAAAAATGTTATTGCAGAAGCTTGTATGCTTTATCACCCTAACTTGAAAAAAATATTTTATTTACAAACAGATGCTAGTTCATTCGCTATAGGGGGAAGGCTTTATCAAATGGGAGATAATGCTGAGGAGAAAAATGTAGCATTTGCCAGTAGGACACTGAGCCATGCAGAGATAAACTATACCACTACCGAAAGAGAATTGCTAAGCATTGTTTATTGTCTTTCGAAGTGGCGAAATATAATTCTGGGTAGGAAAATAATCGTGTATAATGACCATAAGGCTTTATCTTTTCTACAAAAATGCAATCTAATGAATGCACGACTAGCTAGATGGGTTTTGAAAATTCAAGAATTTGATTTAGAAATACGTTATTGTGAAAGTAAATTTAATACAATTGCAGACGTTCTCTCTAGAAATCCTAGTGATGAAAATGAAAATTCAGATTTTTTGAATGAAAATTTTATTATTGCAGAATTAAAAATAATTTTAAAAAGTGAAATAATCAATAAGATAAAAAAAATCAGTGAGTTACAATAACAAGATTCAAATTTAAGAAAAATTTTTGAATTAATGAATAATGATAATGAATATGTAACAAAAAAATACATTTTATTCAACAAAATATTATATTCAAAACATAATCTTGAAGATAATTGGAGAATATGTTGCCCAAGTAAATTAATCAAAGAACTAGTTACAGCATACCATGAAAGTTATGGACATTTTGGGATTTGGAAGGTATATAAAATTATGCAGCAAAACTGGATTTGGAAAAAAATGCGTAAAGATATTACTAATATTGAAAAAAGATGTCAAATCTGCCAACAAGCCAAAGTGACTAATCAAGCGGCAGTTGGAGAATATAACTATATTGTACCACAGAATGAAAATGATTTGGTAGCCTGTGATTTATTTGGACCTCTTCCGAAATCAACTGGGGGCGTTGAATATGTTTTTGTTTTACTGAATGTGTTCACAAAATATGTGAAATTATATACGTTAAAGAATGCGACTGCCAATAATATAATCAGAAAACTAAAAAATGATTATTTTATCAATGTTAGAAAACTAATTAGATTATTAGCAGATAATGGTACACAATTTACTGGAATAGTCTGGAGAGAATTTTTGCAACAAGAGAATATAAAAATGATTCATTAGTCAATTAGATTTCCACAAGGTAACCCTTCAGAAAGGGTCTTGGGGGAAATTGGTCGGTTATTAAGAACGTACTGTTTTGATAAACATACTTGATGGGCATCTATGATTAAGAAAATAGAATTATGGATAAACGCTGCGGTACATGAGAGTACAGGATATGCACAAATTTTATTGGAGAAGGGAATTGATACCGAGGAATATATCAAAAAAAATATCAAATTTCCAAGTAGAAATAGAGAACTATCAAATGAATTAAATTTTCAATTGCTTTTGAACAAATTATTGACAAAGGCAGAGAAAAGAAAACAAAGATACAACCCTATAAAAATTACAAAGTTTGCAGTTGGTGACTTGGTATGGGTTAAGTCAAATAAAATGTCATCTACTGAAGAAAATGAGATAAAAAAATTGTTTCTACTATATGAAGGTCCTTATAAAATCAAACGAATTGTTTCCGAAAATGCTTATGAATTAATTGGTCATGACAATACAATTAGAGGAATTTTTAATATCGTTAATTTGAAAAGTTTTGTTAAATGATTACCAAGAAAAGTGTGTAATAGTCTGGTGGGACTATGCAACATTAAGTAATTTTGGCAATGAGATAACTACTTATGACCAAAATTACTTGGTGGGACTATGCAACGACCAGTTGGTCTATTTATGTTAAAATTGCAACACTCTGTAACAAAATGGAAGTACAAAGCCGGTTGCTAGAGAAAAGAAAAAAAAAGAAAAAATAATAAATAGATTATGATTGAAAATTGGATTAAAAGAATGAAAGAGTATAATTAATTGAATAAATACTACGTAATCCACTTTTGAATAAAAGTAAACGCTTCGTTCAAAATATATCACCAAAGGGAGATTGGAATATTAATTCGAAGTAAATATTGGAAAGCTGCCAGTAGAAGCAGAGAATTACGATCCTGACTTTGTATGGTAACTTGGAACCATTTATAACGCAGAAGGGAGTTGTCTTCATTTATCATACGACCCGGAATTGGTTTGGTTCTTTCATATTCTTCAGTGGTAGGAAGTATGGTTGTCATTCTGACAAGGTAGGAGGAAATTACAGTAGATTGGAATTCTTCACATCAGTGCCGGACGAAGGCGACTTCCGTAAATGAGCAATTTGGGTCCAGTAGACTTTATTTATATTTTCAATAATTGTCTTATCTAATGTGAAGGATTCTGGCCAGAATTCGGTACCGTATTATAATTGTTGCATATTCACGTATGATTTAAATGAAAAATTCTTCTTCTTATTTGGTGTAAGGGTTTCGTCAAATAACCAAAACCCAGCGTCGAGTCATTAACAAACATTGAATAAGTCACATTGACACTATTGACATTTCAGTTGTTGTTTTTATTTGTATACAGAGTGTTGAATTAGATTTCGAATGTTTTGGTAATTTTTGTATTTTTATTATCTTTTCAATATACCCTGAGATTGTTACAAGATGTATAAAAGCTTTTTTGAACATTTTGAGTTGTTTGTACCCGATTCTAGATTTTTTACATACATTGGATTATCTCTAACAAGCTTTCAATTAAGTTTTACAGTATTGAATTAAGTTTTACGAGCTTCTAATGTCCTTGGATAATTTCTACAAGCTTCTCGGTTATTTTCTACGAGTCAGGGTTTTTTTTTTACAAGCTACTGTATTTTTTCACAAGCCTCCACGTAATTTGGAGATTTTGACATTTAGATAAATAGATGTTTATTTCCAACAGGTTATCAATTGGATTGAAATATTAGGTCGGGGAACATTGAAAGATGTTTTACACAACAAATATTCGCAGATAATATTATTCAGGAGGTTGTATGAGAATGCCACAATCGACATGCTGCGCCTTGTACTCTGAGAAATGAAGTTGCTTTCATCGAGCAGAATCGAATAATCAACCCCTCGGTCTATTTTAATTATTATTCTAATTTACTACGGACGTAAGCATTGAATAGTAGTTTGGGAACTGAAATGTTTGTAAATTCTCTGCCGTTTCGCATAATGAAACCTAACATTTTATTAGCAACAGACACCGTTTTTTTGACACGATAAGTGAAAGAAAGTGAGAGTGAGATATTGTTTATTTATTTATTCAAATCCTTACAAACACCTCAGAGAGGTAATTACAAGAGAAGGCAGACATGTCATTACATGACACTAGTCTAAACTAACATACAGACAACATTTTGAAATCTTAAAAACATGAAATCGGGGACTTCAACAATATATCCAGTTGTTTTCCATCAATTTTAAAAAAATCTACATGTAATCGTTGGTTGAGCTCATTACATTCCTTCATCATTCTATTGAGAGGTGAAATTGAACGAGGGTCATTACAAAATATCGGGTTAGCTTGTAGTCTTAATTCAATTTTGGGTACATTAAAAGTAATATAATTTATTAGATAGGAATTTCTGTACTTACTGTTCATTATACCGTGAATAAATATTATGTCATGTCTTTCTCTTCTGTCACTTAATCTTTCTACATTAAAATTATTCAACAAAGTTTGGTAGGATACCATAAATGGATATATTTTGAACTTTTTTGTGTATAAATATCGTAAGAACCTCTTTTGGACCTTTTCGATTAGATCAATACCATAGTCAGTTGTAGGATTACATATTCCAAATGTGGTCTTACAAGTGCATTATATAGTCTCACAACTGTTTCTATTGACAAGTTCTCAGAATTTCTAATAACAAAGCCAAGGACCTTGAAAGCCTTCGCAGTGATCGTCTGATAGTGTTCCTTGAAATTGAAATTCGTTTGAAAAGTAACACCCAGATCCTTCATCTGGTATGTTTTCCCAATGTTTATACCTTCTACAAGATAATTATTGAGAATAATATTATGTTTGCCAGCATATGTCATAGTTGTGCATTTACCAATATTTATTTTCATATTATTTCTACTGAACCATTCAACAACTCTATTCAAATCTCTCTGCAAGTCAATACAATCATCCATTGTGTCAATTTGTTAGAAAATCTTAAAGTCGTTCCTGTATTGTTTCGAATTTTTTTTAGAATATTTCTTTCAAGTTTTGGATTATAAACTTCAAAATGGTGAACTACTTTCTTTGTCGATAGTTAAATTCACAAAAAAAATTACATGTGCGTTCAGAATATCTGTTGGGCGAATATATATTAATCGACGGATATCACTGAAAATTTGTGAACAAATTTTCTATTATTGTCGTGATTCGTATCCTTTATAGCGGCTCCAAAATGGCAGATGTTTTTTTTTCTATATTTCCATTTGACCTAAAATTTTAAATACAGTGATCGAACATCAGGAGGTTCGTCGACAGCCTTCCATCCAGACAGCTTAATTAAGGAGGTTCGATAGTCGGGACTTGGTGGGGGGCGAAAAAGAAGGACAGACTAACAGAGCGCGAGCTGGCGAGAAAATATCTGGCAACGCTGTCCTGCGCCCGGTCTGAGAGCAGATGCGGCTTTTTTGTAGCGTCAGTGTTACAATCCAAAAACGATTATTCGCGTATCGCGTAGTAGATGAATATGTCTGAGAATACTAAAAATAGTTTTTCGCTGGAAAGGCAAATTTGTTAAAGAAAAAGTGCACCGCCCAATGCAACAACGTGTCATGAATGGTAAAAGTAGATGTAGAAAAATTACAGATGTTCCCATGTCAAATGTAAGAGGTAACAGGATTGTCTCGCTGAAATACATGGCCCAGCAAATGCAATGCCCACATTGCAAAAAAATTTTGTCATTACAAATTATCGAAGGAGAAACTCATTATGGTCTAGCATCTATTTTCTGCATACGCTGTCAAAAATGCCTGAAAGTGACAACAGTGAAAAGTGGGGAAGAATACAAAAATCCGTAACGAAGTATCAATCAATAAAAAGTTTGAACCTATCACTTGTTTCAATTACATTTTCTTTCTAAAAAATATTCACATCCCATTAATGTTGATTGATGTCGACAATTTCTATTTACAACGCTGCATCTCGATTCAGAAGAGAACTCACAGAAAGGTTATGTTATTCGCAGAAGAAAAATTAGCATTGCGTTACAAAAAAAAATGATCGACAAAAAATTAATGGTTGTGGACCTTGAAAACATAAATTAAACTAAAAGAATTCCGAAATAACAACAATAAAATATGATTATGGCAAATTAGCAAATATTCAACAGAAAACAACTACTCTCCGAGATGATACCCCGACGGCTATTGAAATACAACTAATGAGTGTGCATCTGGTTATAAGATGGCACTGTGTAATGGGATTCGCCCATTGCATGCCTATTTTCTCTAATTGGTTTTATTATTATTTTTATTTTCGGTAGAACACAGACGATTATCATCGTCTGTGAGAATCTACCCTGTACTGACGATGAGGTGATTTCTCAAATCCCAAATGTCAAGGTCAAAGCATTTGCAAATTGAGGTATGTAGAAACTTTGCACAGATATTCTGAATATTCATCAGTTGTTATTAAATGACCGTCGGGGTATTATCTCTGGAAGTAGTGGTTCTCCATTGAATATTTGCCATAATCCTATTGTAAAGGTGATTGCGCCTATGGATTAATCCAAACTATTTGTGCTCTATGTGTGGTTTCTGAATTTTGAGAGACTACAGCGCATCTTGAACTCGAACGTAATGTTTGATGCTAACAAAAATCGGCAGTGATGCAATGAAACAGGTGCAGGGTGATTCTGCAATAGGTCCAGCGCCTGACCGATAATGGAAGAAACAATGTTCTAATAGAGGCGGCTCACTTTGTGATTCAATAAAAACTGAAAGACATTTCGGATGTCCGATTCATCATTATTAATCCCACCATCATATGAAGTATAATAATATATTTTACATATCGGTGTTTCTCCATTTTCCTCTTCTCTTTTGCTTGGGCTTAAAATGCCGCCCTGAGGCGACCGACTCACCTTTCTGACCCCTAGCGCCGGCCCTGGTTATTCGCGCCGCCGAGCAGCTGTTCGGTTTGAGCGTAGCGCTGTTGCCAACACTTTCGAATCACCTACACTTTTCCCATAATTTCATTAATTATTCTTTAAAATGATCGGTATGGTAAAATCAATTTGGGTGGAAAATGATCGTTGATTGTTAGGCTATCCACTCATGCTATATTCATTTTTTTCCCTGCATTTTTCAATCTGCAGTCACGAAAAATGTTTGAGAAATTGGACTCCTCCCATAGGAGCCCATGTTAAAATACCGGATTCCAACAACCATTTAGTCAAAAATTCATTCGGTAAGAAATATAAAAAAAAATCGTATATTAATCTATATTAATTGGGTAACTTGTATACCAAGTTTTATTCGGTTCTGTGCATATGTCTGTAAGTATCGAACCTCCTTAAAATTAACCTCGTCGACAGCCGCTAAACGGATTTTATCGTTGATTTTAATGTCAATTTCAATTTCCGAAACGATTAATTGGCTCAAAGTTTCGAAACAACGACTGTATAATTTCACAGATTTGGAACATCTTCTTCGGCGGCAGGTACATCATCCTGCTCATGGGTTGCTTCTCCATGTACTCCGGCTTGATCTACAACGACATCTTCGCCAAATCTCTCAATATCTTCCATTCGAGTTGGAGAATCCACAACTTGACGCTCGACAGTGTGAATCTGCACAAGGAGTTCGTCTTGCTGCCAGAAACAACCAAGAACTATTTGGGCTCGCCTTACACCATCGGTTTGGATCCGGTGTGGCAGCTGTCGAAGAACAAGATCGTGTTCCAGAACTCGTTCAAGATGAAGATCTCCATCATCTTGGGAGTGATTCACATGTTGTTCGGTGTCTCGATGAGCCTTTTCAATCACATGTAAGTCGCAGGGTCGTGGTAAATATACAGGGTGTTATGTGGCGAAGGGCCGTCAGCCGTTTACGAAAGTTGCAAAATTATCATTATTATTTCTCCATTTCATTTTTGCTGAGTGAGACACGAATTCAAAGAAAACGAAATCTTGGCTCGAAAGTTGTTGTGGTAGATATACTCCCATCAAATATTTTATTGATTTTGTTTTTTCAATATACAGCTTCCAGACAGAACAGGGTTCTGGTATGATCAGAAAATGATGTCATACTAAAACAATGAATTGAAAAACAATGTTCATTTGATATTTCAGTGAACATCATTTTGTAAGCAAATATTTTCTTAGTTCTTTCAAAAGAATATGAATGGATTTGGGTAATATATATTCTGGTAATTTATTGAATGATGATGCAGAGTTTTTTTTTCATATAATACCACTTTCGTTGCAGATATTCATACCCTTTCGACCGGAAGCTGTGAACACATTTTTATTAAAACAATTGGGGCAAATTTTCAACATAATCAGTGAAAGTATAATTTTTGACGCATGCTGTCAGTGTCTAAAATGCTATTTTATGACACTGTTGTTAAAAGTGAATCATTTTCAGCACTAGTGCTGAAAGTTATTTATTTGTAGAGAAAATATAGAAACATAATTCAAAATGAAGTGTTTATTCATTATAACGTACAATTAGTGATCTACTATTATGATAAGAAACTCCATGGCTAGTCTCATTGGTAGATGTAACAGAATTTATTTTGGTGAAGGGCAGAGAACAATGTTATCCGCCGAAGTTTTGGGCAAAATTTGATCCGCAATGTTCTGTTTCTTTTGTAGCGAGTCTTCTACTAGCTCCAGAGTCCGCCAACAAACTTGCTGAGGACATCGGAAACAATGTCCAGTATAAAGATGGGAATCAGTCAAATTTAGAAATTCAGCAATTTTGTTGATTCCAACTGGAGTCCTGGCACATTCATTTTTAATGCATTTTATTAAAACTCTTGAATGATTAATATCCACTGGACGAAGGGCTATGTACTCTTTACAGTAGTTCATATACAATGTACCACTTACAACAAAAGTGCGTGGCTTAGTTTTTGTGTCTGGTATATGCACAACTAGTGAAGTTCCGGAATCCTCGATATTATTTAATGTCGAATCGCACAGTTCTTCTCGACGACAGACTCCAAAAACACCAAAAATCGCAGCGACTTTCTGCGTTAGATATATTTCATCCGCGTCTTCTGCGAGAAATTTGTCGATTTGTTCCCTTGTCATTACTTTTGACTTTTTCGGTCGATATCCTTTACTCTTTCGCTTCAAAAAAGCCACAAGCTTGTAATATCTGCTCATGTCATGATTATTTATGTTCATCATCGACTTCAACAGAGTAATTCGACCAAAGCGTTATGATTCCCATATTTTGGACTTTTCTTCAAAGTATGCAAGAAGCACTTTTTCACTGGCCTCCTTGCCACTGACTTTTTTCTGATCACACCATTTCAAGAAACGATCGTATGAAAACTCGTACTGTCGCTTTTTATAGAAGTTTTGTCTATTTTTATTTCTCTTATTAGTACAAAAAAAAAACAGAAAATAATTTCAAGTTACTAAATCTTGTTCAACCGAAACGTAGTATATCTAAACATATAGATCGCAATGAAGATTTGATTGAAAATGAATTAGAAATATATGAAATATTACAGTGGAAAGAACAAAGATCGGCTTGATTTTTTTTTCTTTTTGCTACCTCCTGGGCACCTGATATTTAGTTATTTAGTCAATTCACTTAGAACAAATTCTAACGCCGCCATTTTCATTTGAGTTTTTTTTTGTTCCAAGATTTTGCTAATGCTACCTTTAACTAGTAATAACGTATTTAATTTTCAGGTATTTCAAGGACAAACTGAGTATAATTACAGAATTCATACCAAGGCTCGTCTTTCTTGTATTCCTGTTTCTGTATATGGTGCTACTCATGTTCATAAAGTGGTTCTTGTACTTTGCCAATATTGAAGGTATGTTTGATTTCATCGTTAGTTTCTTAACTGTACTAAACAGTCTGTTTTACTTTACTCCTCTGTTGGTGGATATACGAAATACTTCAAACTGACCGGAGAAACATTCAGCATTTTCCAAAACTCCCTTATCTGAAAAAATATTGGAAAACGCGAAAAATAATTAAGAGGGTTTGGAAATTGTGTTTCACATACATGTAACGCCTAAGCTAACAACTTTTTCATATAATCACTGACCAAATTTCTATTGTCAAGTCACCGCTTCTGACCAATGCAATGCCAATGAAAAAAATAAAAGCAGAAATCAACAAACAACTATTGTGATCGGAGATATCAATATAAATCTTTTTTCGAATTCAATTTACACACATGTATATTGCATTATTATGAGCGAATTCGGGTTTCTATTTTTCATAGATGGTAGTACCAGAGTAGTGGGTAATCATATATCATCCGTGGATCATATTTTCCTAAAAACCAATCAACCACTGAACCTTTTCAAGTTATTCATATTAGAATATGATATTACTGATCATTATCCAATCATACTCCAATATAATAATAATATTATATCAACAAAAATTACTAACAAAACGAAGTACAAATTTTATACAGACTTCAAAAAACTTCATGATAATTTTTCGAATGTAGTTTTTGATCATCATTATAATAATAATAATAATAACCCAGAAGACTTGGCGAATCAACTAACAGAGAAAATAAAAGAATGTATTGACAAGAGTACTACTAGAGTTGAAATGAAAAATACAGAAATAATGAGAAAAAAATGGATGACAAAATCCTTACTACAATCAGTCAACAAAAAAACGAGATGTATAGAAAAGTTAGAGAGAATAACGATAATACAAGACTAAAAGTAGAGTATAAAACCTATAAAAATACATTAACATCTCTAATTCATCAGGCCAAAATGAAATATTGCCAATCTGAAATTGAAAAAAACTGTCGATCATCCAAAGATCTCTGGTTTTGTTTAAAAAAATTATGTCATGATAAAAATGATTCTAATGAAAAAAAATTTATTGAAGTAAACAATAATATATCTCATGATAAAAAACCCATAGCAGATAACTTCATAAATTATTTTAGTAATGTAGGAAATAATCTAGCAAAACACATTTCGAAACACAATAAAATAGATCTAGAATCCCCCAAAACATATTTGAATTCATTTTTCATTGAAGAAACAAGCGAGAGTGAAGTTGTCAGTTGTATCAATTCACTCAAACTTAGAAAGTCGCCGGAAAAGGATGGAATTACTTCTGGAATTATGAAAGCTTTAGCCGATATAGTTATAAAACCATTAACAAATCTCATTAACAGTATATTTCACACTGGAATATGTCCAAAACTTTTTAAAATTGGTATAATAAAACCTATTTTCAAAGGCGGAGATAAAAAATTACCGACCAATCACACTAATATCTATTCTGGCAAAAATTTTTGAAAAAATTTTAAAACCTAGAATTGAAGACTAACACAACAAAAAATTTCTCCCAACCAATATGGATTCAGGAAAAATATTTCTACAGAAAACGCTATTACTTATTTGACAAGTAATATTTATGATTCACTCGATGATAGATTGCCAACTATCTGTGTTTTTCTTAACCTAGCAAAGGCATTTGATACAGTCAATCATGAATTACTTTTGTAAAAATTGCAGAATATTGGTTTTCGCGGAATAACCCAAGATTTATTTGCAAATTACTTAAACGAAAGAATACAGCAAGTTAATATTGATGACACATTTAGTGATCCAAAAATTTTCAAATATGGTGTACCACAGGGTACAGTTTTAGGTCCCTTGTTATTCAATGTTTATCTTAACGATCTTTTTTTTACTCAAATCCAAAGGAAAAATTCATGCGTTCGCGGATGACACTATTATATTTCACACTGCTAAAAGTTGGACAGAGTTAAAAAAATAGTACAAGAAGATTTTAAAAATGTTAAAAAATGGTTCGATAACAATTTATTAACAAAACATTTCGGTAAAACAAAATATCTTCCCTTTTCTTCTTAAGAAAAATCACTACCAAATTGGGCCCCTATTAAAGTTACTAATACTGTACAAATCATGGACAGTGACTGTATCAAATACCTTGGCATAATGATAGATAGACATCTGAAATGGGATCAGCAAATATATTATATAATAAAAAAACTTCGAATTCTTCTTCCCAAATTTCGACAATTGAAAGGATTTTGAACAATACCACAACTTGAAATTCTATATTTTGCCTTGATACGATCCCAAATGAGTTATGGAATATCAGGCTGGGGCGGGGTGTCCAAAATATATAAACATAAACTGTAAATAATACAAAAAAGATTTCTGAAAATAATATACAATAAGGACTGGAAATATTCAACTGAATTATTTTTTAAAGAAAGTGAAAAAATGGATACAAATCAATTATATATTTAAACAATGATGATTTACATTCATAAAAATATAAAAATATAAATTTTAATGAACATAAATATGAAACTCTGAATAAAACTGTAATTACATCTAAAAAGAAAATTAAAAAGAAAATTGCACAAAGAAACTACAAGTTTATGATACCATATCTTTATGATAAAATACCACATGAAATCAAAAAAATTAAATAATTATAACTTTAATGATCCCAAGAAACATACATGTTTATACAGGGAGTTAAAAAAAAGGCAAAAAAAATACATTATCATCATTTAAACAAAAAGGTAAAATATGGAATATCAAGACCTGTCGAATTTATTTTGACACATTTTTGAATAGTTTATAAAATGGGTTTCTTCAAATTGATGATTATCTAGGTATGTAACTTTAAATGTATTGATTGTAAATTGTTATTACCTTCAGTTAACCTTACAACAAGTTCTCTTCGTAAGGTTTGTTTGTCAGTTTATTCATAAAAATGTATATTCATAAAATTTTCGAATTGTAATTGTTATTATCTATTCATGAATAAACTTATATTATTATTATTATATTCGCTATCGTTAAGAATATGACTGAATTTGCTTCCTCAACAACGAAGATCTGAGGGCAGATTCCTGAAAAACGGGACACTCTGTATATTTATTGGATTGAAACATTTTTGTTAAAGACCTGTAAAACATCCTATAAATGTAAATGTGGCACACTGCTCTCGTTGAGAGATAACAGAAAAGCGAAATATTTTACTGCTCATTCAATCTATTCTGGCGTGAAATCAGATAGCGAGGAGTAAAATTTTGGGGGGGGCATTAAAAATGAGAAAAAATTATAGAAGTATTTTTATATAGCTTTTTTTTCTGCCTTCAGAATATTCGAAAATGACTTTTTTTTCTATGGTATATTCTAGATTTCAATTCATAATTTCGGTTTGGGGATCAGCAACAAAAACCATATTATTTAAACTTCTGAAAACTCTACAAAATAAATTGAATGAATGTAGTATGAATTTGATCATCATATCCTACAAGAACTTTATACAAATCCAATCAACTATAACAAATCTTCAATACATAACAATACGATAAAATTGTACACGTTCACTCATTTTGTTAGAAAAAAATTAAACATTCTAATCTCACCTTCAAATTTAAGTGACCAACATCATCATTCAACCAGATATTCAAATAATTCATAAACATTGGAATTGAATTGAATAACATAAGGCAGCAATCAATTCATTACACATAAATTGTGTTGTATAATATATAATGTAGGTACGGATACAATTAAAAGTACGGGAAATTCAATTTCATAGTGAACTTGAAGAACGGTGAATGGCAATTTTTCTTTGTTACTTTCCAAGACAGGTCTGCCTTTTTATCTTCATTTGTTTCTTATATTCCCTTTAATAAACTTGTAACTTTCTTGGGAAATAAACTATCATTCAATTGTTTGTTTCTGCAGAGCTCTTGTGAACAATATGTATACAAAGCATCCCAAAAAAACTGTCCACTCCAATTAATAATAATAATAATAATATAAGTTTATTCATGAATAGATGATAATAATTACAATTCGAAAATTTTATATACATTTTTATGAATGAACTGAAAAACGAACCTTACGAAGAGAACTTGTTGTTAGGTTAACTGAAGGTAATAACAATTCACAATCAATACATTTGAAGTTACATACCTAGATAATCATCAATTTAAAGAAACCAATTTCATAAACTATTCAAAAATGTGTCAAAATAAATTCGAGAGGTCTTGATAATCCATATTTTACTTTTTTGTTTGAATGATGATAATGATTCAATTTTCTTCATTTCCTCTGGCATTTTGTCATAAAGATATGGTATCATAAACTTGTAGTTTCTTTGTGCAATTTTCTTTTTAATTCTCTTTTTTGATGTAATTACAGTTTTATTTCGAGTTTCATATTTATGTTCATTATAATTAATATTTTTTTATTTTTATGAATCTAAATCATCATTCTATAAATATATAATTGATTTATATCCATTTTTTCACATTCTTTTAATAATAATTCAGTTGAATATTTCCAGTCCTTATTGTAAAGTATTTTCAGGAATCTTTTTTGTATTATTTCCAGTTTATGTTTATATATTTTAGACACCCCGGCCCAGCCTAATATTCCATAACTTATTGGGATTGTATTAAGGCAAAATATAGAATTTCAAGATGTGGTATTGTTAAAAATTCTTTCAATTGTCGAAATTTGGGAAGAAGAATTCGAAGTTTTTTTACTATAAAATATATTTGCCTATCCCATTTCAGATGTCTATCTATCATTATGCCAAAGTATTTGATACAGTCACTATCCATGATTTGTACAGTATAAGTAATTTTAGTAGTGTAATTTGGTAGTGAATTTTCGTAAGAAGAAAAGGGAAGATATTTTGTTTTATCGAAATTTATTGTTAATGAATTGTTATCGAACCATTTTTTAACATTTTCAAAATCTTCTTGTACTATTTTTTTAACTCTGTCCACCTTTTAGCAGTGTAAAATATAACACTGTCATCCGCGAAGGCATGAATTTTTCCTTTGGATTTGAGTAAAAAAAGATCGTTTAGATAAATATTGAATAACAAGGGACCTAAAACTGTACCCTGTGGTACACCATATTTAAAAATATTTGGACCACTAAATGTGTCATCAATATTAACTTGTTGTATTCTTTCGTTTAGGTAATTTGCAAATAAATCTTGGGTTATTCCGCGAAAACCAATATTCTGCAATTTTTCGAAAAGTAATTCATGACTGACTGTATCAAATGCCTTTGAATTGACAATATAAGATGATGTGTCAGATTTCATATGGAACGAAATTTACCAAAGCAATTTCCATTTGGGTGAGCTCTTCACGAGACAAGTAGATAATATTCAATCTGATGAGACCTTTTGATCGATGTGCCAGATTACATAATAACACATTTTAAAGATTGTAACAACTCCACATATTTCATGAAAAATGAGTTAACCCAATTTTTTGATTTTGTTTTCAGAATCTGATTTCGAATACGGTACCCGTTGCGCTCCATCCATCCTCATCACTTTCATCAACATGGTTCTGCAGAAGGAGACGGCCTTCGTCAAGGAATGCGGTTCGGCCAATATGTTTGCCGGTCAACTGGGCATCCAGAAGTTGCTGCTGATTTGCGCCATCATCTGCATACCGTGGATGTTGCTCGCCAAGCCGGTGATGATTATGAGGGATCGTAAGAAGGCGCAGCATTTTTCGGTGAGTGATATTGCGGTAGGACAAGCGAACACGGCAATATGCATAAAAACCCTGGTGCGTTGACTGATATATATATATATATATATATATATATATATATATATATATATATATATATATATATATATATATTTATATATATATATATACCAAGAAACAAATGTTTATAACATGTACATACTGAAATTAATAATGTAATATAAAAAGAAAACAGATAGATCAGTTCAAATGATTATAAAGATTAATCAATACTGGCAAAAGAAATGTTTTCCAGAAGCTTCAGAGTAGTAGAAAATGAAAAACACACACAAACATCAAATATCATTCCTTTTTAGTTAAGAAAAAATCTTTAAGGTATCTTTTGAATTTAACAGCATCTTTAACTTTTCTCAAATAAGGAGGTAATAGCCTAAGAGCCAGCGATCGCCAGACTTACGTTATTTTATAAAAGCTGAAAGTTCATCTGCGCGTGTCCCCAACAAAGGTGAAAACAATCAGCGACTGTGGAGTTTAGATCTTGGTTGCTTGGCCAGGAAACAGACAGCAAAGATTTTTATCCAAGTCATGTGTTTTCTTATATATTTCTTACGAATGTCGTAGCTTCAAGCGCACATTTTCTTGATTACTTATACATTACGTCAAAAGATGGCAAGCAATTCAGCAACAGATGTGAAATAATTTCATTAATATCTTAGATCATTCATATTTTTATAAGTACTTTCAGGATTGAACTATTATTTTCCGTATAAACTTCTATTGTTAACACTCCTGTGAAGCTTCATCATCTTTCTGCCAATATTTCAGTCAAACCATTTTATCAAACTGACAAATAGATATCTGCACCTACTTTGCCCTTCAGAAAAGATACATTTCTCTTACATTGACAAGTAAACAGAAATATCGACATTATAGGCAAGATGGCGTCACAAAAACCTTTCAAATACTGTCAAACGTAAGTATAATTATGATTTAATGAAGTTGAGGGGTGTCTGGCAGGGGGTTGGAACCAGAGTAAGTGTCTGGCAATGGATGATGTGATTTCTAATATCATTCCGAAGAAGATATGGAAAAGCTGAGCAATTTCTCATCCATGTGTAATCAAAAATTTTTATAACGGGTTTGTAATTGATGGTTTCATTTTCGTAAATCAAAGGAATATTATAATTTGTCAGGTTCGTTTGGAAATATTCATATATGAGGATTTGCTATAATTCAATGATACTTCGTGCTGTTGAAGCCATAATAACATTTTTCCTAAATCATTTTTCATAGAATCCTCTAGTTGGGTTAAATTATCACCAAAATAAACGATTGTTGTATCATCTGCAAATAATTTCAGTTTACCAATAAGTTTCAATTCAGATAAAGAATCAATATAAATCAGGAACAAAACTGGACCGAGAATGGATCCTTGGGGAACCCCACAATTTATATTTTTCAAAGAACTATTTTCGTCATTGCAGTGAGCAAATTGTTTTCTATCGCATAAATAATATTTTCACCAAATGGGACTTTTTCCTCTGATTCCAGAATGATATAACTTTTGAATTAGTATGGCGTGATCAACGATCAAACGCTTTTCGCAAATCCAGAGACAACAGACTACATTTTCTATTTGCATCTAGGTACTTCCAACTGAATATTAGCTAACGTGTCTAAGACTGCCGTCTCTGTATCTCTGTTTTTGCGGAATCCATACTGTCGTTCATGTAATAAATAGTTCTTTTCCAAATAATCGAGTATTCATAATTTTTTCAATAATTTGTTGATTGATGAAACAGAAATTGGACGATAATTATTAGGATCACATTTCAACAGATTTCGTAAATATTTCAAATAATATTGGTGTAATTTCAGATTTTACCAACTTTACGATTTTGACGCTAATTCCATCAAATCTACATGCCTTTTTACAATCCAAATTATTGAAAATTTCCTCTATCTCCGGGATGCTCGATGGTTAAAGAAATAATGAATACAAATTAGATTCATGTTTGATTGGGTTGGTTTGTTTGATGACTGAAGATATTTTTTGTCCTATAGAAATGAAATGTGCATCAAACTTCTCGCGTTAATTCTTGTGCTATCATTATAAGTTGTATAACTTGTTTTGAAGTTATGCTATTTGAAAATTGATTCTCATATTACCTTCTTTTGGCTTCAACAGATTCCTTGACTAATTTATTGTTGCTATCATTATAAGTTGTATAACTTGTTTTGAAGTTATGCTATTTGAAAATTGATTCTCATAATACCTTCTCTTGGCTTCAACAGATTCCTTGACTAATTTATTGTAATAATTATATTGCTCTACAATTCTTTTTGTTGAAAAATTTATTTCTTAATTTTTTTTTAAACTTTTGAGTTTGCGACAGATGATCCAAAACATCCAATATTTCGATTGATATATATATCTCATATGAATATGCATAAAATTTGAATTGTCCCATTTTTTTTTCTGGAATCTTTATTGTCACATTTTAATTGAAAGGTATCCAATTCATTCAGTTATTATTTGAGACACCGTAAGATATCATATATAACATATATCAAAGAATTAGGGAGAGAAATTTAAATTTATAAAACGCGTCACTATTGGTCGAAATGTGAAATCAGACGACACAACACAGGACTTAGCAGCATCAATATTCATACTGTTAGCGGTAAAATATTTCAAACTTGTATTATTGTGGCGATTTCTAGTGAATCTAGATTTGTATCTAGAATGATAATTGGACAATCGGACAATTCACCATAAATGACTACATTCATGATGACAGCATATTTTGCAGAAAACCTCGATTCTAGATACGCAGAGATCAAATGAATGAAAGCTGCGAGGTAAACATTATGTTATATGATGTATTTGAGTCTATAGTATAGATTGGTATGCACAACTGCCCACAGCAGAGATGTATATTACAAATCTATATTCCGATGTTTGTAAGGTTACTGTGAAACCGAATTTTCCATTGCTCAATAGCTTATGCAAAACCTACTGCTGACTAATTCACATTGAGTTGTATAGAAATATATCATACTTACGTTAAAATGATCTTCACAACAATATAAATACGATTTTGGAAATACATTATCCCTTCTCATTGTTTCTGTACTTTGGTATCGCTTGAAATAGGAAAAAAAATACTTTATTGGGTGTATATCTGAAGTGTTTCTGCACTTGGATCCCATACAATAATTTAAAAAAGTTATTCTAGCTCCTTCCATAATCTGTACAGCAATAGTTCGAATATTTTCAAGCCTATTAATATTTTCTCCTACGTTATAAAGATGAAAATGATAAATTTATGACATAACAAAAATCATGCATTTTCCTCATTCTTTATTGTCAACATATTCCTCTAGTGACACTATTAGGGCCGTAGTAATGGTAAGATGATAATTTATGGAAGTCTAGTGGATTGTTCGACCCTCAACCCATTGCATTCATTATTATTTTTGTATTTGAACACAGCTTCCAGACAGAATATAGTTATGGTGAAAGTTCACAATCTCAACATTGTAAAATAATGTAACCAAGTAATTCCTCAACAATCCATTATCAAGAAATATAAATGAGAAATTTCCCTGTTCGTCTATTCCATGAAAAATAAAAGGAATCATTTAAATTCAAACCTAATCAATGCAGATATTAGCAAATGATAAATTTTCTAGAATAATGAAAATATTGTCCTTATTATTCAATAAAACAAACACTCAATTCATATAGGTACTTGAACTATAAAGTGAAATAAAGGGCGAAGTTCGTTGTCTGTAATGGAATGCAGCACAAGCATAGTTCAGTATATTAATTGACAATAACTCTAGCAGAATGAAGGATCTCATTTCAAAATTGATAAAATACCTATCATTATAGAAACATGAATCATTCCTTGTATTCAAATCATTTCCCCAGGTCTGTTGTTGATAATGTCATACATTCGCTTTGTATATTTATTCTATATACGTGAATGTTCCTATAAACACTCGCTTCTTGGAAATAATAAATGTTTATTGTATCAGCTATCTGTTTTGTTAATGAAACTTGATATAAATGAATGATAAGTGTTTTATTGAATCTGACCACACCTTAGGATATACGTAAGTTTGAAATGGTTGTTTGTCAAAATTACTTTCGTCACTGGAAAAATGTGATTCTCCCACCCAATCAATTTCAGAACTCTGATCACAATTGTAAGTAGTTCACTGGATTCAGCAGGTTTTGGTTCGTCATTGTTCAGAATTTCATCGAAATATGTTTATAATTACAAAAGTTATGAGAAAGTGGTGTTCCAAAAATTATGCTTACACATTTTTCAAATTTACTTACGTTAAAGTTTTTCGACTGATACTGAATCCAGTGAAGTACTTGAATTTGAATTTAGACCAATTAGAAAGCTATCGGTTTGTCGTACGATCTGATTTCGGATCTGTCTGAATCCAGCCTTACAAAAACAACGAAACTATATGGTAATATAACCCACGATACGTTAAACGGCAGGGATATGATTTCATCTTCTATTTCTTTATTTACGTCGGCCTATTTCCGCTACCAAGGCCAATCACCGACGCCGAGGAAAACACTTCCCCCAACCGGAAATTTTGCCGAACCCTCTGGTATTCCAACCTGAGGTAGGGATCTTTAACGAGCCCAACATCCATGGACTCGGGACCGACGGCTTTACGTTCCCTCCGAAGGACGGCATATCCTCAATATATCTTGTGCTCATTGATATATTGTCTGCGAGCTATGATATGCTATTTCGCTGCAGCTGTACGGGCTTTCGACACGGTATTTCCCTGCATGGTCACCCATCCAAGTACTAACGCGCTCGGCGTTGCTTAACTTCAGATATCGAATGACTGTCAGTCAACCTGAAGAGCTGGGCCATGCCCCCAGGGATATGATTTGTGAGGGTTTTGTAGTTGACGTAATCATATGATTAAATTAACCATTAAACAACATCAAGTTATTCAGGAAGTCGCCCGATGAAGGGTTAATCAAAGGTGTTTCTTCCGACAGGTCTCCCACCAACAAATGCAGAGCGCCACCGAAAACGGAGACGCCGAACAACCGATGCACAACAACACGGCGCAGCCGCCCGCCCCCCACGGAGGTCACGAAGAGGAGCCGCTCAGCGAGATTTTCATCCACCAGGGCATCCACACCATCGAATACGTTCTGGGGTCCGTTTCGCATACTGCTTCCTATCTCCGGTTGTGGGCTCTGTCGTTGGCGCATTCACGTAAGTAAACTATTCCCAAGACTAGCAGACGCTTTCCAGCACAAGGCTCTCTGGGCGTACTCCAAAGAGTTTTCGATGAAGGGAGAGTATGAATTTAAAAAAAGTTCAAGTATCTCGATGCTATACTTTGTTCAACCACCCTTTGCCGTTACTTCATAATCGGTGTCGTATTCTGCTGTTTTACGTTTGTCTTATATTAGTTATTTTCACTCAACCTCAAAATTATTATAAGTATGTACCTACCTGCAGAATACATCGCATACACTCGTGTTCTTATTGCATGTTGATGTATGATATAAATCGATGATCCTCGAGCAGAAACATGTCCGACATGAACTTTGATTTTGTAGTCTTTATCTGTTTTCATTCCACTGGTAGCTAGTTTTTGATTAGTTCTAATAGATATTTCTGGAGCATCAGCAACACGCTATAGAATTCAATAAAATCAAATCAATAAAAACTTACATTTTGCATAACATAGGTAGATACATACGGTGTAGACTACATTTAACGGTAAAAGCGGCACTCCAGCATATATTTCTCTTAAGTAGTCAATTAACTTCAAAATTAAGCTTTGCACTTTCTCATTATACCGGAAAGGCAATGAAAAATTAACTGAAAAAGGCGAAAATGACCTAAAATACTGAACAAATCAAACTATGACAACTGAACTGTCAAAAATAACAAATAAAATTCACATCGACATTAGACATACGTTATTGACGTCATAATTCCGTCTCATCCATTTCATGAATGAGAGATAAAGTTGGACAACGTATGACGTAACGGCAAAGGATGGTTGAACAAAGTATAGGAATTATGATCAGTAATAATCTCTCGTAAGAAATCCGTGCGAAATCGATCGCTAAAGGTGCTTCCCAGAAGATTGAATTTCTATTTCGTGCGAAGGAATACTCCACTTCTCGTCAGCTTCTAATGCTCTAAAAGGCACAGTAGTCCAGTAACTGAAGATCCGAAACTAGGGAAAGCTGTGAACAAGTCTATGCGTTCTTCACTTGTGGCTCAATTTGTAGGTAGTCACAGATGTTTTGCAAAGGACCCAAAACTTAACATGATTGCGTTCATGGCAATGGCCGAAAATGGCCCCCCAAACCCAGAAAAATGGGTTTCCCGCCAATATCTGGCTAAATATACGAATTAGAGAATTTTCGTTCATACAAAAATTTAAGATCGTATCATTATCTACAAAAATGACCCTTATCATTTTTTCTGAAAACTCAACAGTTTTCGAGATAAAGGGACCCAAAACTCTCCTCATTTCAGCTGCCGCCTTCTCTATAGGAATTCTGTTGTCTATGCATTCGCTTGGAGGCGGGCGGACGAATTGTTTCATAACTCAGGCAAAAACTGACATTTTTCAATGATTCAAAGTTCAAGATAATGAGGAAACCCGTAGCTATCATTCCATGTATTTCGAAGTTCTTTCTTATTTGGCAAAAAGATTTAATAAGCTGTGAAAGTTTTTTTCCGCACCATTTCGACACTGTTTCATTTATTTGTTTACATTTTTTCAAAAATAGTCTTATTGGAATTTTTTTTTTATAATGGGTCCTTGGGGTCTTGAATGATCTCTGATTTTTTTTTGTACTTTCCCCGCGTTCTAATAAATGATCCATTTGTTTATTTACATTTTTCATACTATTTCGGAGTTATGTAGAATCTGCGGAACAACGAAAATTCTCTAATTCGTATATTTAGCCAGATATTGGCGGGAAACCCATTTTTCTGGGTTTGGGGGGCCATTTTCGGCCATTGCCATGAACGCAAACGTGTTAAGGTTCATATAAACCCATAAGAAAATTAACGGCAAGTTCAAATATTCCGAAAAAAATCAGAGTTATGTGAGCGTTCAAATATAATGATTCTTGAGATTTTGGAGAAAATCTGTCGAACAGTTTTTGGGGAAAAAAATTAAAAGGTCATTTTTAGGGTATTTTTCAAGTTTTCTCAATAACTATCCGACAGTTTTTATTCAGACTATCAAGGTATTTCAATGTTGGGAAAAGAGACAATCATAATTTTTTTCGGAATTTTTGAACTTACAGTTTGTCTACAATTTCTAAAAAATCGGAAAAACTCATTATAAAATCAACTTGAATCGAGAATGATTGCTTCTCAAAATAAAATTTGTAAGAATGAACATCGAGGAACAATTCATACCAGTTTTCGAATCTGAATTTGCATTATTTCTATTTTTAAGAACGATTTCAAAATACTTCGTCATGAAATCTCCTCGAACGCTCTGTACCATCGAAATTGGCCCGGCAGGTGCTGCCTCTGCTGAATAGGAATGAAAAGACAATGTGAAGTTCGGTGTCAATCCAGAAGGTATCGCATAATCTGTTATTTACTGTACAACGTTGCCAATAGTTCTAAACAGAGATAACCGATGTATGTTATTTCTATTCCTGGAAAGAAAAGATAGGTTGTTCGGATGTTGCGATTTTTGTCCAGATCAGTTGTTATACAGTGTGGCCAGGATGAGAATAAACAGAATGAGGATCTCGGCAACGGCAAGAGATACGGATTCCGTTATATGAGAGAAAGTTGTGCATTCGAGGAAATTATTTATATTTTTCAGTTAGGTATATCAAGAAAGTGAAAATTCCAAAATTCCTTTCCATCTTTTGGTAATAATAATTATTAGTAATTAAAAAAACAGAAATTGCTTTTCCATAACAGTTTTTGATTATGTTCAACATGTTCCTTTAGAACTTGACAGATTTTATATTTATTTTATATTATGTAATTTCCGAAAATTTACATATTTTCACAACCTTATTGAATTGAAATTCATAATTAGATTATACTAAATGGAAAAAATGAAGAATGAATGGATGAAAAAAACTATAATAATAATAATTATAATACATGAAAATAGGAAATATTTTTAATTTCAGTGAAAATGTAAGCTGATCACAAAATCTATGTATAATAAAACATCATCAGATATGATTATTATACAGGGTGGCTCACGACTGGCGCGATGGAGATTTATAGCGAAACGATAAAACTTTTGTCGTCTTTGTATTTTTATGTTGATGAAGGCTACATTTCGGAATTGTTTTGAGGTATACAGAATGTACCAAAAAATTTAGGCATATCGAAGTTATATAAAAGATCTATAAAAAAAGTTATGGGCACCAAATATATTTTTTCAAATAGAACACCCTATATATTTAGTCACTATTGGATATAGTGTATTTTTTCTGATTTCAGATACACACACATGTAAGTATTATGTTATCTCCAATAGATTTCGAGATATTTGACGTTGAAATTCAGTTCTTATACGGATTCTTTCAGTTATTTAGGACATAGGTAGATGGTCAAGGTAGCTATGAAAATAATTGAAATATATCTGTTCTCGAATTGATGAATGCTTTAATATGTCAATTATATTCATATTATATTCAAATCTGAATTTCAACATCAAATATCTCGAAATCTGTTGGAGATAACATGATATATGTATACATATTTGATAGCAGAAAAATATACTCTATCCAATAGTGACAAAATATATAGGGTGTTCCAGTTGAAAAAATAAATTTGGTGCTCATAACTTGATTTTCAACTGTTTTCCTGTTAACAAATCTACAAAAAAAATTACATTAGATCATTTTTTGAAAAAACAAATCGAATGATAAATAAACAAGTTAAGGGGGGGTTCAAAATATATGTGAAGACCCTGCACATATCACGTACGGGGTCCTTCTCCTTTTCTTTCGGCAATAGCACTTATACTGCAGTACTTGTTCCTAACGCCAATGAAGAGCAGCTGTTTAGTATATTTTCCTATGATGCATGCAACTCCAGATCTTGAAGTGTATCTATGTCCATATGACCTATGACTCCACCCGCCATCTACAATGACCGTACATTGACCAATATTTTCTTCAGAAACATTGTTTGACTCTACGGCGAACCTATATTCTTCTGCTCCTGCTTTTTTTATAGAATTTGTCAGGCAGTCATACCAGGCATCTCCTAATTCCTGTTGATACTTGAGGAAAGTGGGCATAGTTAGAGGAGGTATATCAAGCAGAGATAAATATTCTTCCAAGAAAAAGTGGCCTTTTCCACTCGCTATAGCACCCCAATATGCTAGATAATTAATATTAGGTTCACTTTCATCAGGCTCATTTGTTTTTATCGATGTGATATGGCCACAAGCTTCACATTTGAAAATAAGTTTAGAGTTGAGTCCTATTCTTATTTCCTCCTGAAAACTCATCCAGTTCGTTTTACATGACACTCATGATTTTCTAGACGTCGTACTTCAGTTATAAAATGACAAATATCAACAATGCGTCTTCCTGTGATATTTCTTATCTTCGGATCGTACTGTCCAGGAAGTCTCACCTTCTCAATATCTAAATCTGGAAGAGACTCATCCAGATTTGAATCGGTATCACATAATATCATTGAAGGATAATTGCGATCTTCAACATCATCATGAGACTCAGATAATCTTGGAGTTTCAATTACCGAATCTTCATGCGATGCACTGCTGAAACACGGAGAAATTATCAAATAATTTTCATAAAGAGTTGTTTTGCTTACTAATTACTCTCCAAACTTCGAGGTTCGATTGAACACATCGAAAGAATGATAAAAAATCTCCTGAATAAGTATCGGCTTCTCGAAATCCTAAGTTTTTTTTGAATGCCCGCCAAATCTGAGGTCACGTGATATAAGTTTCAACGGATTTTTCAGTTGTCAGACAATTGAATAGTAATTGATAGTGGATAAAAAGTCGAGATAGGAACATGTAAACCATTTTGAACAATGAATAGTTTCGACTAAAAAAATTCATAACGTTGAAAAATCGATATTTTTTACACCTTATCTATGTAATTATATTCGCTAGACCCCATGTGATAGATCATCTGGGAGAATCTGAGAATGCAATAATAGTATATTATATACCTAGGGACTGAAGTGGTATTTTAAATCGCGAGACAAAAAGTTTATAGCCCGAACAACGGGAGGGCGACATAACTTTTACATAAGACTTTTTTCATATTTATCAGAATAATCGATTATGAACAAATACGCTCTGTCGAGACAGCCGGTATGTCGAGATTAACCATACCAAATCAACTTCTAGGGATAGTATCACAAAAAAGTTGTTTCCCCAAAAATGACATGTGCCGTCACAACGGAGAAGACTTGGAAGTTTTCAATAGTATAAGTAGTTTATAATTACCTTTTAAGATTCCATCCCCTTCGCGACTTTTTTACAATTAAACGAGTCATTGTCTCTCTCTATTCTCTATATAAATATAAAAATCACAAACTCACACAGTACTTCGACAGATGTTGAGATATGGCAACACCACATATATCCGGCAGTGGAACATTGGAAAGTCAGTAGATATTGCAATAGAAAACTGTAATTCTTGGAAATATTGCAGCAGAAAACTTCAATTTTTCTGTCGCGAAGTGTCAAATTGATGTAGCTTTGGTTGCATAGATTGCAGAAGACAAAGCCCGCTAGCGCCATCTTACAGATCAGAAACGAAAAATTTGTCACTTTATATGAACCTTGAGTTTTGGGTCCTTTGAAAACATCTGTGACGACCTACAAATTGAGCCACAAGTGAAGAATTCATACAATTATTCACAGGTTCGTACCTTCATTTACTGGACTACAGATACATATTTATTGTTCTAATTTGTGGGTCTGGGAACCAAAACATTCATTTAAGTTTCTTGATTCTATTCAGAGAAAAGCAATACGTCTTGTTGGTGATTTTTCGCTCGTAGAAGGGTCGAAGACTTCTATAGATATTTTCACGGCCGGTGCTCTTCTGAAATGTCATCGTTCTACCCTTTGCAGTATCAAGACGGTTGACCCGACGAGTGCGGAATTCCTACCCATTTTTTGAGAGCTTGAAGACCTGTCGATCCTTTCTTGTTCAGGGATATTTTTTTCAAAATAACAACTGAACTTTGGAACTCTTTGCCGATAGAGGTTTTTCCTGAGGTTCACAAACTTCAAAAATTACAAATGAATGTCAATTCGTATCAGCTGTCCCTTGATTCACGCGGTATTCTTTGGGCATTTCGTGTGAATCTGTATATGAAAAAAAAAAATGGGATCGTGTCGATCATCGATAACTCCGGAATTCCACTCGATTCTTGGAACTTATTATTTCTAAAAAAAAATATATATATTTTTCTTAAAGCCAATATCTGATTGGCTGGAGTTTGGGTTGACACTATTGCGTTCACGGTAGAATCCCAGGTACACCCGACTCTGCAGTAACGAGAGAATTGAAACAAACTCTGATGAAATACATTTTCACGAATATTTCAAGTTGAACAAAGTCATATATTAGTTTATTGCTGTGACGAAATATTTCCCGATATGAGATTCTTTTGAAATATCGCCATACTTCATTTACCATGATTCCCTCTAGTTTTTTCGATCCTCATTATCATCCTCAGTGTGGATAACCAGTGGAAAAGTTGAAGGCTAGACTAGAAGTTTTACAGCAATCAATTGCACTAGACCCGATAAACCCAATTAAACTGATCAAAATAATCTTGGATTTCGGCTCATTTTTCAGGTTCCAAATTATTCGTGGGTTCGTTTTTGAAGTTTTTTGAGTACTTATAAGTTTTTTCTGGAAATGATCCCAAGATATATCCCTCTTACACCAAGCCCAATTGACAAAAATGCGTGCATTTTCATAATTTTTAAAATTTTGCTCTCAAGCAAACGCTTTCGACTACGGGGTCTAGGGATTTCATCAAATTATTAGGAAATTATTAGGAATCCTCGAATACTCGAGGAAAAACGTGGATGTGCAAACATTTCAGTCGATTACACTTGAGATATAACTCCCAAACAATCTATTTTGATACCTGTAAATGGACACTACCGATATAAACTATAAATAAGGAGAGATGACCATGTTATTAGCTCTGATAAGTTTAGAAGTTGAGCTTGGAAATTCACGAAAGGCTGGTAAGGAAAGTCCGCCAACCAATAAACTGGAATATTGAATCTAAGAATGTATTTTTTATAGAGATAAAAACACAAACGTATTTTGTGACGCTGAACGCGAATTCGACACGCGACGCTTCCTCTTAGTAAGTAAGGTCCAAAGTTCTGAAAAAACACATATTCTCCTTTCTTTTTTTTTTTTTTTCTCAGGCAGTCCCGGATTAGGAATTTCTACGTTTTCACATCATATTGTTGATGCACAATTGAGCGTCACAAAGTTTTTTCCAGGCACTGTTTATAAAACCAAATCATACTAGTTTCTCTTCCAGAGTCCCTATATCAGCATGAGAAACAAGAATACATCGGCATTAGCTTCAATTGAATTAACGATGATTTGGCGAGAATAATAGAATTGGGTAACATCACTTGGTATCTGGGAAGCCCCCCCAAAGAAAGCCGATCTATCTTCATCCAATATTCAGATATCAGGTGTAACTATTCCTACAAAGTCAAGTATCCCGAGATTTTCGGGATCTAAAATAAGTATAATTCCTCTCCAAGAATTATTCCTGAGAATATTGTTACGATATTTCCTTAGGTTCGATGATTAAAACTCCAAACAACACTAAACTACTTTTATTACAACTCTTTATCACAACACATTACAATACAATCACTCAAACTGCTCAGCTGAACTATTCAACGTTCTGTACTAAAACTCTCGCTACTAGAAACTCCAGTTTCGATGGTTGCTTCTGTATACTCTAATCGAAGCGGATCGATTTGTCTAGAAGTTTAGATGTTCCATTCACGCCTCAAACTTTCGAGTCTAGAACATCCTTCGCTCGTAAACGACTCAAACGTTCAGCTGTTCCTAGAATCTGCCTCAGGAAGCGACATCGCTTTCGGGATCGCGCCAGTTGGCTCATTTCGTTGAATTCTGCATATGCTCAGCGGCGACGTTAGGGGATTTAGTAACAATATTAATGAGATCTAACAACATAAAGTTATGATCGGCAACAGTGCGATCAGCTCCTTCCACAAACTAAACTACCCTAGGAACCAAAAACAGATCATATGTCAGAAGATAGAACAGGTTCGTTATTATCAAGATACATATATTCCTGGTGTGATCTCCGATTCGATATTGTTTCGTCAAAAACTCTAGTCACGATCAATCATATCCACGGAATTTAAAGCGATTTCCAGTAGATGGTGCAATAATCGATTTCTGTCATATTTTGACATTTGCAATCCAATTTATTCGAATTGTGCTATAAGTTTTCCATAATTTAACTGTTCCTTCCAACCAGATATTCGTCGTTTCCAGTTCAATTCTCTAATGTAGTTTTCTTGGTTAGTTGTCATTTATCTGCCGTTGCTTTCAATTATTAGTTGTTTTCCGTTTGGTTAGTATTTGAGTGTTGTTTTAAATAGTGTTTCATAATGGATATAAAACGCTGTTGTATTAATTGTGGACGAAATAATCATCTATTTATTCAAGTTCCAACGGTTAGTACAAAACATTCAATACACATGTACTCAAATTCAACTGCTCAATATAACGCGAGATTATTCTGACGCTGATGAAAACAAAGTTCATCTTGCTTAGTCTTTACTTTGGTAAAGGTTAACATATTTATTCCAAGTTCCAGCATTAGTAACAATGGTTGTTACATGCCCAGTAAAAGGACGCGATAACAAAAATGTAAAATCTTTAAATAAAAGTTTTTTTGGAAGAGTGTTTTCAAATACGGTCTTCTTGAACAGCGCCATAATGTCCTGCACTACAGCAATCTTCCTAATGAATTGAAACTACTCAGGTTGATCTGGACTAACTCATTTCGTATTAAACACTGTGATTCTCAATGAACTCTGTATTGACGTACTTTTTTTTCCATGTAGTCTAACTCCACTACCTTTCACGTCGATATCGATATTTCGAAGAATCTCATCAAATTATCTGAAAACTTTCAGTATCGAATAGTAAGAATTTCTATGAATTCTGAATCAATTTCTCATAACATATATCAAGAATATAAAGCAAATGCATCTATCTGTAAAATATGAATCGATATGCATATCCGTATTTACGTCTTAATGGAAACAGATATACACAAAAAATATAGATAATTCTTTGGCAAGAACTCGTACATTTTCGACAGAACAGTGTATCTTTATCCTTCATCAGGTAGAGTGTTTAAAAAACAAAGTAACACACTGACTCTGCACGAGTTTTTCTAGAAAATTAGCCAATAGAAATTTCGTCAGACTTCACAATGACATGTGTTTAGAGTTGCCGCTTGACGCCATCTGTAAAGAAATTTCAAGAATGTGAATTTCCCTGGATGTCATTATCAAGTGAGCCGTAGGTCTAGCGTTTTTGACGAAAACATCAACAATGTACTGGTATAGAAGCCATTTGACCAGGAATATATGCATCTTGGTTATGATCAACCTGAATATATTTTTTGATAACTACTGCCAGTTCGCAGTAACTTCATAGCATATGGATCATTTCATTTATATTTTGATTGAAACCAAATTTTTCATACGAAGTTTTAACCATTTTTTTAGTGAAAAATGGATCCCAGGAATGCAAAATTTTGTTCCCGAAATCCCGATTCACTGATCCCGGTCCGGCATTCTCTACTACCATTATTGAAATAATGAGCAATTTTTTTTCTTTTCAGAATTATCTGAAGTTTTGTGGTCAATGGTAATGAGTAAAGGCTTGATAGTCGACAGCTGGGTCGGAGGAATAGCTCTATATGTCATTTTCGGCTTTTGGGCAGTACTCACCGTCTCAATTCTTGTCTTGATGGAGGGATTGTCGGCCTTCCTGCACACTTTGCGTTTACATTGGTAAGAAAAAATGATTGAAGACATAACAATTTATCGTTGGAGCAATCATTTTTGCATCTAGTATCCAGTTATTTTTATGCACCGATTTTTTTTGAGATTCCGTTTGAAAAATGCTTGTAGGAAACTGTATATTTATTATTTTGCTAATTTTTCTAACGGATGGTCAAAGAGTCAAATCTTTGATTAGACAGGGTGGCCACTATTAGTGTCTCAAGAACCCAAAATTTTACGTGAGGTGTTTTCAAGGTGAATCAAAAAATCAAATTAGTTGATATTTGTTTTCTTGATTCAGTGCTTTTATTTTCCGAAATATATAAAAATCCTTTCATTTTTTTCTAGGAAATGAAAGCACTTAATCAATAAAACAAGTATAGACCGATTTCGAAATTTTCAAATACTTTGAAAACTATTAACACCTCATTTGCCGCAAGAAACCTTTACAGTTCATAGCAGGGATACAACAAACATATCCTAATCAAACTGAACCTCCTAAATGAATAGTATGAATTGGTTGATCTTTGGGATACGTGGTGATAGGTTGGAAATATACGAAAGATTGTTTATAATGAATCAAAATGAAAGGATGAAAATAATACCCCACAAAACATTATTTATATATATAAAAAAATAATTGTGAGATGAAAATTATTCTACATATAAAATTCAAGAGTTTTTTTGTTTCTTTTATTGTATCATCAAAAACTGAAGTGTTATAGTGAATGTTTAAAAACCCTGGTGTTGTAATTGATGCAATATTAAGAATTTGTTGGCGCCACTTTTACCGATCATTTTGTTTTCTCAATTAATCGTGAGACGACTCCAATTGTCAGACATTACGGTCATATGATTTGATGTTGATTAATTTTTTTCTGAAAGAAATGAGTTCTACTTTCAGCTGAATTTGAGTTCTATTGTTCATCTTAGTTTTGAGTAGTTTTGTTATATTTATAGTCTACTTCGCTTTTCGTTCAATGGTGCCAATAGTTGTGTTTTGATTTTGTGAGCTAGTAACACCTGCAATATAACAGCATTTTCTTTCGTGGGTAGATAGTCTAAGGCCCTTTGTGTGCAGTACCGAAAAATAGTATATAGGATCTAAAAATCTAAATCAATATCATCAGTCTCAATGATTTTGAAGCATAATGGAGAAATTTGTTCATGAAACCAAATCTAATGAAAAAAACAAGTAGATATGGGGCATACGGCCGGTATTCTTAACAAAAAATATAAGCTGCCAATCGGTTAGCGTCCAAACGTTTTCAATTCTATTATATTATCCACAGAAACATAACATGTTTATGAATAGGGACTAAAACACACAAGTAAAAGTATGTACAGCCGACCAGTCCTCTGCCTATACATTTCCTAGGAATGTTGGACGAATTCAAGCGCCATCTGAACTAACTTAATTGAGAAGGACATGAAGCCTATTATCATAGTTGGCAAGCATCGCCATTTTCAATCCAAATTTTCATAGGTATATGTCCCAACACCAGGGTTTTTTGGTGTCTTAGTTCTAGTATATTTTTTAACTGGCAAGGAATGATAGTCAACAGCATTTCATTCGATTTATTCACTATTATATTTATTCTACGGCTATAACAGATAATAGCGAAATTATTTAACAAATATGAACCTCAAATTTAATGTCATTCAAAAACTCCCTTCAGGTACAATTAAATGAGTAAACCAAGCTGTCATTGCTTGAAATTTGATATTCCATCGAAGACCTGATTTATTGTGTAATAATTACTACAACTGTAACACAATGAAGTTATCGCTTAATCAGGCAAGGAAATGAAATCGAAGACATACAACGTACCTCACTGTTCTATCGGAAACAGTTAAGATGGAGCAGTTTTGTGTTACAGCCGTAGAAAAAATTAATTTCCGCACTATACTGCTTTTCCTAAATTTCGCGTCGACCTCCTGAAGATGGCCCAATAAACTGTCGAAACGTCGAATTTTATTTCTGAACAATTTTATTCTCGCCAATGTAGGTATATTGTTTAACTAGCAAGGAATGATAGTCATCAGCATTTAATTCGATTTATTCACTATTATATTTTCTCTACGGCTATAACAGCCAATTTATTCAACAAATATGAACCTCAAATTTAATGTCATTCAAAATCTCCCTTTAGGTACAATTAGATGAGTAAACCAAGCTGTCATTGCTTGAAATTTGATATTCCTTCGAAGACCTGATTTATTGTGTGATAATAACTACAACTGTAACACAATGAAGTCATCACTTGATCAGGCAAGGAAATTAAATCGATGACATACAATGTACCTCACTGTTCTATCAGAAACAGTTAAGATGGAACAGTTTTGTGTTACAGCCGTAGAAAAAATAGATTTCCGCACTATACTGCTTTTCCTAAATTTCGCGTCGACCTCCTGAAGATGGCCCAATAAACTGTCGAAACGTCGAATTTGATTTTTGAATAATTTTATTCTCGCCAATGTCCCTTTCTCAATAACAGGGTAGGTCAAAATCTGATTTATATTATAAAAAACAAAAATCATTGATTTTTTAAAAAATCACGATTTTTTTGATTTTTTAAATTTGAATATAAAATTTGAAAATTTTGATTTTTTGAAATTATTGTCGATTATTTTAATGTATAAGTCTAAAAATTTTTATACAATTTGCGGCTCAAAAAATTGGGACAACGCATTTGTCGCGCTTGTGAGAAAATTCTTGTCGCGATTTGTTTTCCTTTTGTCCTATACACTCGCCATACAGTGCCGAGTGAGGCACGAACGCGTTTGTTGTGCTTTTTGCAAGAATATTCCTGTCGATGCTTGTTTTCCTTCTCAACCTATAAATTGACGTTGCCCAACAATTTCACGCATTTCGCTAGTTGTAGACTCGGATATTATAAACAGATTAGGCATAGAAAAAGGAGGAAAACTCGGGTTTTTGTTCAAAATGTATAACGAGAATGAATAGACTGAAAATATACAGTAATAAAATTTAGGTGTTACGTTTAGTTTAAGAATTTGGAATTATGTACTTCTTTTTTGTTGTTTTTGCTAAAAGCAGATACCCCTTTTGATCTTCGAGAAAACTTTTATATTATGTTGTTATCTGGTTCTGGATAAAAAAAAACAAAAATTGATTTAAATCATGATTTCAATATTAAAAATCAAACGATTTAATCGTGATTTTAATCACTTGATTTTAATCAGCCCAACCCTGAAGAATGACATTAACTTCCTTATAGGGTCGAGTTCCAGAGCAAGTTCTACTTGGGTGCTGGTTACGCCTTTCAACCATTTTCGTTCGAAGTTATGCTCGATTCCGCCTCGCAGTCCAAAGAAGAAATCTAAACGGTGCATCCCCGACCGTTCATCTTCCCCGTTCTCGATAACCCTCCGAAGGGGTGCGTCAATGTGTACTTAACATGTGAACTCGATAGGAGGAACCATATTCATGCATGCGTAGTAGAGACCATAGGTTAATTGACAATTTCATTTTTTATATCATTTAAGGTAGTAAATTATTTCTGCCGCGAAGGTGTTCCATGTAAAAGCTTCAATAAATATGTGTAACTGTGGTTTGGTGTTTTTTTTCAGTGGAACTGAGATTGTTGAAATTCATTATCGACAACCTCTGAAAGAAATGAAGAAATTGATAATAACATTCTGATGGAAACATCACGAGATTGAATACTACCTTTTTCTATACTCATCGACTACCAAAATTTTATTAAATTATTTCACACCAGTCATTCGCTATGCAAAATTAAGAAAATTGATGGTGCGCACATTTCAACTGATTAAACTAGGTGCAATAGGAAAGATGCGAATTTAAATTTGTCTCAAATAGTTTTTCTTGAATCTTCATTATCATCATAATTGAAAAGTCTGTTATCTAAACGATCTTTTTTACTCAAATCCAAAGGAAAAATTCATGCGTTCGCGGATGACACTGTTATATTTTACACTGCTAAAAGTTGGACAGAGTTAAAAAAAAATAGTACAAGATTTTAAAATGTTAAAAAATGGTTCGATAACAATTTATTAACAATAAATTTCGATAAAACAAAATATCTTCCCTTTTCTTCTTACGAAAATTCACTACCAAATTGGGGCCCTATTAAAATTACTAATACTGCACAAATCATGGATAGTGACTGTATCAAATACCTTAGCATAATGATAGATAGACATCTGAAATGGGATCAGCAAATTTATTTTATAGTAAAAAACTTTGAATTATTCCCAAATTTCGATAATTGAAACGATTTTTAACAATACCACAACTTGAAATTCTATATTCTGCCTTAATAAATCCCAAATAGGTAATGGAATATTAGGCTGGAGCGGGGTGTCTAAAATATATAAACATAAACTGGAAATAATCCAAAAAAGATTTCTGAAAATAATTTACAATAAGGACTGGAAATATTCAACTGAATTATTATTCAAAGAAAGTGAAAAAATGGATATAAATCAATTATATGTTTATAGAATGATGATTTACATTCATAAAAAAAATATAAATTATAATGAACATAAATATGAAACTCGAAATAAAACTGTAATTACATCTAAAAAGAAAATTGCACAAATAAATAACAAGTTTATGATACCATATCTGTATGACAAAATACCACATGAAATCAAAAAAATTAAATCATTATCATCATTTAAACAAAAAAGTAAAATAAGGAATATCAAGACCTCTCGAATTTATTTTGACACATTGTTTCTTTAAACTGATGATTATCTAGGTTTGTAACTTCAAATGTATTGATTGTAAATTGTTATTACCTTCAGTTAACCTTACAACAAGTTCTCTTCATAAGGTTTGTTTTTCAGTTTATTCATAAAAATGTATATTCAT
The DNA here is from genome assembly GCA_032362365.1 of Zygogramma bicolorata. Taxonomy (NCBI): domain Eukaryota; kingdom Metazoa; phylum Arthropoda; class Insecta; order Coleoptera; family Chrysomelidae; genus Zygogramma; species Zygogramma bicolorata. The sequence goes on from JAVJAQ010005263.1 coordinate 195,287, forward strand.
AAGATTTTCGAATTGTAATTATTATTATCATCTATTCATGAATAAACTTATATTACTATTATTACAATACAGCAGTGGTTTATTGGCATCGATATACTATGATTAGTGGTAAAATATTTCAAACCTGTATTCTTGTGTCGATTTCTAGTGAATCTAGAAGAGTGAAAGTGGTGTTATCCAAGCACAATCGGACAATCGAACAAAAATAGATATATTTATGATGGCAGCATATTTTGCATCAAATCTGGATTTTACAAACGCAGAGATAAAAGGAGTGAAAGCTGTGAGGTGAACGTTATATAACATGTATTGGATTCCATAAGATAGATTAATTCATGAATACCTTACAGCACAGCTTGTATATTATGAAGCTATATTACGACGTTCGTAAACTTGGGTAGGTTGGTGTGAGACCGAATCTTCCACTGGTAAATAGCTTATGGAAAACTCACTTCTGACTAATTGACACGTGAGCTGTATACAAGGGTGCGCAAGAGTCCGGAATAAAATTAATACCTGTTTAACCAGTAGCTTAGGAAAAAATTGCTGAAACACGTCAATTGATTTCAAAGTGTACGCATTTATTTTATTGCCAAAAAATGCATACACTTGGAAATTAATTGACGTGTTTCAGCGATTTTTCCTAAGTTACTGGTTAAACAGATATTAATTTTATTCCAGACTTTTGCGCACCCCTATATATATATATATATATATATATATATATATATATATATATATATATATATATATATATTATTCTTTTTTTTTTATTTTTTTTACAATATTATATATACTTTTTTTGTGTTATTATTTCTCTCTTTCTCCTTTTTTTTTTTTCTCTCCTCTCTCTAAATATAAAAAACATTTTTTTTTTCGAAAAATACTATGTGTTTTTTTTTTTTATATGTGGCCTCTTTTTTCTCCAGTTTTTCTACACACTCTCTCTCGCTGTGTGTGTATTTTTGAATATTCTTCTCTTTTTTTTATATTCATAAACCCCCCCCCCCCCCCCAAAGTGGTAGAAGATATATCTATCTTTTAGACTAAAAAATCTCCCCTGTCTCGCGAAATATCTCTTCTTTTTGTAAAAACAATATTATTTTTTTCTCCCCCCCTCTCTTTTTTATATATTCTCTTTTTTATCCGGTTTCTCCCCGAGAAATAGAAATCGCAAAAGTATTATCTCTTCAAAGAGGAAAAAAAATCTTCCCCCCCTCCCTCTCTCCCCCCCTTATGCACAAGAGACTTTCAGAATATTTAGAGAAAAATAACTTTTTTATAATAGTCAATATGGCTTTTGCAGGTCCTGTGATACTGAGTCTGCAGCTCTAGATCTTATTACTACTATTCAGCTAAAATTGGATTCCAATTATAAATGTGGTCTCTTATCATTAGATCTGTGCAAAGCATTTTATTACTCAACAAACTATATCAAATTGGCATCAGAGGTACAACTTATAATTGGCTTCGTTCAGCGGTGCACAACCGTTGAGAATAATCACTAAACGTGTTGAGCCGTTGCTCAACGGTTGAGAGTGATCAATGGTGCAGCGGTCCGTTCAGCCGAACAAGTTGGCACATCACTCAACTGTTGAGCACGGCTGAACGGACCCATTGGTTTTGCAACTATTCAGCTAGAAGAAAGCAATTTGTGTACATGAGGAAATCTGGACTATGGAATGGTTCATGTGGCGTACCACAAGGATCAATCCTGTTCTTTCCCTTGTTTACAAGAATTCAATATCAGAGCTGAATTTACATGATCTAAAATTATTTGCTGATGACACTACCTTATTTTATTTCTCTAAAAACACTAATGAATGGAGTTTTATATAGAATACAATCTTTTCTGTCAATTAGATATCTAAAAATTATTTACTTCAGTCTTATTTATTAAAAATTAGGTACATCAAAATCTGTATTGAAACCATTGAAATCGTTACAAAATAAAACCCTTGAATTTATTCATAAATTACCATTTCTAGAGCCAACAAATAAACTATACGAACCGAGGAATCTATTAAACATAGATTCTTTGTTCAAGTCAAGAATTTGCGTTTTTATCTATTCAACTTAGAGCAAACATAAATGTTCAAATCTTTCCTACATCATATGTTCTGAAAGCCACAATCATGAAACCAGACAGTTGAATAATTTGAAAATCATAAACTAAGAAGCAATTTTGGAAAGAAGTCGTTGTACTTTTCTGGAATAAATATTTATAAAATATAGATCAAAAAATCACAGCTATCAATAATAATGACTAATTATGCACAAAATTATTTTTATTATGTATCGATAATGCCTGATTCAACTGATTCATTTATCGTCGCTGCCAATGCATACTGGCTTATCTGAAAATAATCGATTATCTGAATTGTATATCAAAATGATCCGTATTTTTTTTGTGATTTTTGAGCATAATGGATCATTAATATTTAAAAAAATGACCACCAGGGAGCGCCTAAACCGTTATGCATTTTACCACCATGTGCCGTGTTTTCTTTGCCATACCGGCTTTACCAGTATTAATCCAACTATCGTTCGGAGAGGATATTGGCACAGGTATGCATAATGGCTTATCTTAGATTCCATTTTTTATTTAATTGTTTTCAAAGGAAATTTCAAAACCTTACAGGCTTAAGTAGGCGTAAATATGCAGACTTAAATAAAGATAAGCCTGTATTGCCAGAAATGGAAATTAAACATATTCGAGTTATAATGGCTTATGTACAAAAAAAATCATTTGGAACCTTCAGAGACGTAATTATGTTGTATGTTGTGTTTCCATAGAAGCCCAAAAAGGGTTTTCGATTTTCAATCGCTGTAATATCAAAAACTTTGAAGTCGCAGCCACGCTAAAAAAAAAAGCTAGTTGCAAAAACTCAAACCCCTCAAAAGGCAAAACCGCCCCCCTTATACTATTTTATACCCATCACTCCCTCCATTTATATATGTATATAAAACTGACATTATATATTTATATATGTATTTTTTTTGCCTTTTTTTTTTCGACTCCCGTTATAAACATCTATTGAAACTGAAATGGGAAACGTCACTTGACATCATCAGAAGTGCGAGCTAAATGGTCGCGTTTGAGCGGCTCAAGTTAATTCAATGTTTTGAATTTCACATTCAAAAATAGTTGGAATATCTCAAAGCATATTTATATTTTTTCATATATCATGAAGAGGTACAAGATTAATTTAGGACTTAACAAAAAAACATGCATATTCTCTATTGGGGTACAGCCCTCGATTAAATGACCCTTGCCTCACCTTTCCCCCTTTATATATAATTTGAAAACTTTTTGCTTCACAGCAAAACATCAAGACTTCTAGAAGTGCGGACGAGTGAACGGTGTGCAACAGGAACAGACACATTGCACTATGGAATGGCCCTCAAATGATAGAACGCTGCCTGAGGAAAGCTGCTTCTCTAGAGTTCGTTTGATGTATGGCATATTGAGGCGGATTTGGTTTTCAAATCATCAACAGAGATGAGGAATTTTTATGAATATTAATTCCTGCATTGTATGATAGTGAAACTTGAGTGATACCAGATTTTTATGACTAATAGGACGTTGTTCTCATTCGAAAGGAACAGTGTTGATGACTTCCAGGGGTAGATTAGCAGTCTGCCCTTTGACAGTCGTATAGATTCGAACAACTTCATTAAACCGATAGTCCTAGAAACTTCTTTATTTTCAAAACTTGAAACAATATAACAATATCTTCACAACGAGAAACAGAAACAAACTATTTTGATCTCATTTTATAATATCTTCGACTAGAATATATCATATCTATCGAATATAAAAGAGCATATTCACACGAAAAAGTTTATTTTTCCCATTCATATGAAAGATAGAACCGTGATATAAAAGACGAACCCCTCCTAGTTTTGGCATAGCTTTCAAAATGAACTACTCGAAATCATTTTGTCGTCAAGCTGATACCTTGTTTCACCCTGAAATACATACATTTCATTAAAAAAAATCCAAGATCTCAATAAGTTATAGAATATGCTGATGATATTTGAAGTTGAATCTTTTCACAACAAATTACACGTTGTGTAATTTTATTTGCCTTGGGGATATGAATTGACTGACTCAAGAATAAAAAGATTTATCAGATTTGAGAAAAGTTTTGATCACAGTTCAATGATTACAAATCATAGGAGGAAATCAAAGGATATCTGAAAATGAAATTTGAAACTCACCTTCTGCGCCAATTGGTATTGAAAATTTCGTGAAATGATGCACAAAAAACTCTGCTCCTTGTGTTCAAAAATAAGAAATATCTCCATACTTGTCCCAATATTACAAAGAGCGATGAAACATAAAAATTTGCATATAGAGTAAAAATCCAAGGGGAATAATAATACTAAGATGACCAAAATAATTGTAAATTGCCCAAATTTCTCAGAAAAGCATAATTGACTGTTACTGAGGTTAATTCGAATTTAAAAAATATATGTATGGTTCAACATTCCCTATGATGGCACCCCCAAGCATTATCGGTGGTAAACTGAATCAACAAAAAAATCGTTAGTACCATTTTATTTCACACCAAAAAACAATATAAATAAAGATCACAGAATCGCATGCATCAATATCATTCGGTATACACAAAACAACACGATGATCAAATAAATGGAAATATAGGATTAGTAAATGGGGTGCTTAGCGGTTAAAGTTTGCTAGATCGACGACGACTAGATGAGCCCGATTCGTACTGGTCTAATTTAGAATCCCTAAAAAACAAAAGTGTAATTTTATTGAAAAATCCATTCGTCGATAATAAGCACGTGGTTGAAAGCGTGGTAACAGGAAATAACCTTATTTTTTTAAATACGGACTTCTAGAATCTTATAAATACATATTATCCACGACTATTACATAATGTACCCATTATACACCTGTTTGCTCAACCCATTACTCACTAGTGAATAATGAATCATTATTGACCGATGTCAAATACTTCCTTGATTTAGATATACAGGGTGTTTGGTAGCTGGGTGCAAACCTTTAAGGGGGTGATACACTAGCCCATGTAGAACATATTCATACAAACATTTTTATTTTCTAGCGCGTTTTTTATTAAGGAAACTTTTACGATTTTTAGTACAAAAACCCAAAATTGGTCAATTAAATGCTAATAACTTCTAATCTTAACAGAAATGTCCGGTTTTTTCATTTATTTTAGTAGTCTTATGTGTCGCCAATCGTACTAAAGTAGTTTGAAGCACCATCGTGTCCAAAAACGTTATGTACAGAGCATTTAAACTTCACAAAAAAAGAAAATAAAAAATCTGACCTTTGATGCCAATTAAAAAAATAAATAAAATACATACAGGTGTTCAGACACTTTTCAAAACATGCGTAGTTATTGCTCTTTCGTTTGAGGTATCATTTATCTAGCTAAGTCCTAAACTTTTTTAATTAGGGTGCCTGAACCAGTTGAGGGTTGTAAACATGGATATTTGAGAAATTTAAACAAAAAGAATAAATGAATTTTACTCGAAAACCTTAAATTGAAATCATAAAGCAATATCGATATATTTTTAGACTTACATGGAATAATAAGAAACTTAGCCCAACATTCGAATGGACAAAATTACCTCACTACCCCCCCGGCCGATCACATTTCAGCAGGATGGATGCCCAGCACATTGGGCTGTAAGCGTCGTATACAAAACAGCAATCACCACTAGAGAAGAATTACTTCAGCGAATAGAGGCAGCGTTTGAAATTATAAAACAGGAAATGCAAATGAAAGTAACCACAACTGAGGTACGAAATCGTTGTAGAAAGTGTATACGCAATGGTGGAGGACATTTTGAACACCAGCAATAAATTTTTACAGTACAAAACATTTTTTTCTTTAATTTAAAAAAAATCCATATTTACGACCTTTAATTGGTTCAGGTACCCTAATTAAAAAAGTTTAGGACTTAGCTAGATAAATGATACCTCAAACGAGAGAGCAATAACTTTTTAAAGTGTCTGAACACCTGTATGTATTTTATTAATTTTTTTAATTGGCATCAAAGGTCAGATTTTTTATTTTCTTTTTTTTTGTAAAGTTCAAATGCTCTGTACATAACTTTTTTGGATACAATGGTGCTATGAACTACTTTAGTACGATTGGGGACACATAAGACTACTAAAATAAATGAAAAAAAACAGACATTTCTGTTAAGATTAGAAGTTATTAGCATTTAATTGACCAATTTTGGGTTTTTGTACTAAAAATCGTAAAAGTTCCCTTAAAAATCAAAAACGCGCTAGAAAATAAAAATGTTCTACATGGGCTAGTGTATCACCCCCATAAAGGTTTGCACCCAGCTACCAAACACCCTGTATTTTATAGTTTTGCTACGAACAATCGGTTTTTGAAATTTTAGCGTGTGAACCGCCAAATATTTTCAATTCAGTTCTGTACCTACGTATAAAAAAAAGAAGTCAAGGAGCATCTTCACCGAGCTGTCAGCGATTATTTATGAATGTTCGTGTCATATCGAAATAGCTTTCGAATCCAAACAAATTAGACTCAAACCTGTTACGGTATTGTATGGAATATTTGTTAGAATAAAATAAAACTGTTTCTGAAAATATGTACGTAATCTAACAAAATTTTCCAACAAAAAACTTCAACAAATCTGTTTACTAGTCGTGGATAAAGCATAATATTCTGCCTGCGGCTCGTGGTCATATAAGGTCATTAGAACCCAAAGCTATGCTTAAACTCCTCATGAAGTAAGGAAATGCATTAAACCAAGTAACAAACAAAAGAAAATCAATGTCAAAATACCCTAACCATCATATATATTATTGTATTGTCATACAAAGCTGAATTTGTTGTGACAGTGGCTACAAAATCGATGAACAAAAACAGAAGTTCGTATGTAAAAAACTTGTTGATGTTTCCCCAGAAAGCGGCAGTTATTTCGAAAATGTTCTCACCTCAAAATGGTGAGCCAGAGGTGAACAATCGTCCCAAATATTATTTATGAAAACTGTTGCCCTTTTAAACTTGTACAGATTCCACTATTAATTTTTATTTTTTCAGGTTGGGGATGTAAAAACCCAAAAAACAGGAAGAAAAATCCATCCACCAACCAAATCAGTATTTCAGTTATATATTTTTTCGATTGTTACACATATAGTTAAGAATTACCGTATTATTATGTATACCTATCCAAAATATATTCAACAGTTTCTTGGGATGAATAAATAAAAAAAAATAGGAAGGGAAATACAATCAAATTTTACCATTTGCAGATACAGTCAGGCTAGATTAGGTCGACAGATATAAAGAATTAAGATAAAAATTCATAAACTTTCAGCTTATTCATTTTATGAATGCTGAATCGTCAAATTTTAATTTCGTTTCCTATAATGTCTTACTTTTTTATTAATCACCATGGCCAAACACGCCTGAAACCAAAGGAAAATCTGTTGGACTGACCTTGAAAACCTCAATTCTTTGATTCAATATGAACAATGCATGTTTGAATGTTTATGAAATCGAAGATATAAGGTTTAGATCCGATCAAAGCCAGCATTTGAATGACTTAATGAGGTGATTTTGCAGCTTATTGATTTCATGATGTTATTTGAGTTTTATCAACCCAAAGTAAATATTGATCAGACATTAATTCCTGCCAAAAAAAGCAATAACCCGAATATATATTAGTCAACATTGCTCAATATCCTGATAAGCAGTGAATTTTTTCAGGCACGTGCATTATGTCTACAGCCCAAAATGCAATCATCAAATTTTCAATATTTTTAATTTCATTCGAGAGACATTAAAATGTAAATTCCATCCAGGACTACGTTTTTTTCGAAATATTGAACAAATTTTGTCGTACCTCTCTTGCTCAGGGAATTTTAGAACAGCTGAAGTCAGGAGCTCATTATTAAGGGAGGTTTTTCCTAAAGCTTGCAAACTTCAAAAATTCAAAGTGGGTGTTAATTCGTATCTTCTGTTTCTTGATTCACGCAGCATTACAGGGCTTCCCTTTCGTGGTAATCTATATTTATAAATATGTATATATGTATATATATATATATATATATATATATATATATATATATATATATATATATATATATATATATATGTATATATATATATATATATATATATATATATATATATATATATATATATATATATATATATATAAAACTGTAGATATTGGCATTCATTTGATTTTGTTCATGTTATGTTGACTAAATTTGCACCAAGAAAATCATAGAAATATGAAAGTCCATTTCACAAACCTGAATGAAATTGAGTAGCAAGAATATATTGCAATTACTATTATGAGTTAGTTAGTTAGTTACTATATAGAAAAATATTGAATAAATTAAAACATTTTCTGAATTTGCAAATTTGGCTATAGTTTGAAAATATTATTTTGCAATATCTTCAACTTTCAGTAAAATGGAGGATGGAGCATGGAGGTCTTGGTGAAAATATATTTTTTTTCAAGTCCCCCAAAAACAAAAAAATATAATAACTTCAACTCGTCGGTAGGTAATCGAGTTGATATCAAAATTAATTTCGTAACAGGGCCATATATCATTACTTCTCGGGGATTATCGTGTCAGTTTGTTATCTGAATTAAACAAATAACGACTTGTAATAACCTTCGGAAAAAGGAATGAGGTGACGAACAGCTTGTCTTATCAGCTGCATATCTCTGATCAAAGGTCATCGCGAAAAAACGGAATATTACCTAATTTCAATTTGGGATATCAGGATAAGGATCGGAAACGGATTTTTACTGGAAGGTTACGTGTTTGGGAATGTATCTGGAAAAGAACGAGAATGTTAATTTTTCAAAAACAGAGGTATTTTATTGTGTATACATGTTATTTACAATAAAAAATGTAGTTTTTGGACAACTATTAAATCGTCAAAAATAATAAACAGCAAATATAACAAATTATGGTATCCCAATTAGAAAATGAAAATATTCATTTATAACAATCAACAATCGAAAATAATGTATATTTATAAAGCAATCAACAAATATAAAAAACAATGTAGGACCTCTAATATATGACTCGCAAGCTCAGATCAAAATTTTAACAGAGAATCGTCAGAAGAAAAATATTCGCGATATGCTTCCCTTTTCCCTCTGTTACACATTATCAAATAATAAAAATCTAAGATTATATTTAGTGGAATTGTTTGTATGAGTGACAAAAGAGATTATTCTACAAAAATGATTTAAGTGCATCACTACGAGGAATGACGCAAAATGTTCCACATTTTTCCTATAAAAATTTTAGTGATGAATAAATCCATGCAAAAAATTAAAACGATTTTCAAATAATGATCATTTGTTTGATAGGGATATTCGTTTGTGCCATCAAAACTATTTCGCTACCACTCGTACAAATAAAGGAAGCTATTTTGTATGGAATGACTCTAAGGCACAGCAGCTCCATCTGTACAACAGACCAGCAAATCATTGAAATTCGTCATAAAAAGTATAACCTAATAATCAGTTACTGTATGATGAATACATTAAACATTAAGAATCATAGTATGCATATTACGAATGCCATTGAATGCTGAAAGTTGAATCTGGCACTGTTGAGTTTCATGATTGTTCTTGAGGTAGATGAATCAAACATTTCCAAACTCATCAAGGATATGTTTGAGTGAAAATATAACCAGATGAAAATTTAGATCAAATAATGACTTGGTGATTAATTAGAATTTCCAACAACGATTTTCAAATACAATATCTAGAATCCTATTTCGATTAAAACATAATCAATGGTAACAATTTTGTAAACATTTCAAGAACTACCAAAGTAGTTTATAACGATATGGTAAAAAAAATTATCCAAATGAAACCTTCGGGAAGGAATCATTGCAAGTGGTAGGGGGAATATTAGTCACCCAAAATTCAAAACCAAATACAATTTAAAAAATGGCACACTTACATGTGCTCAGGGTGCTGCCTGATGCAATCGATGAAATCGACTGGTTTCAATTGGCCTGTGCAGATTTTGTGGATGGCAGTGAATAGTGGAAATCTGCAACAATGGGAATTGAACAAATAATGACAAATGTTTTCATGGTTATAATATAATAAAATCAAAATTCAGCGTTTATACGAACAATTTTCAGTTGCTAGAATTTGAATGAATGAATGACGTTTATTTCCCAAGAAACTTACAAGTTTATAAAAGGGAAAATTAGAAACAAATGAATAATGAATCAAATGAATAGAGAAAAAAAAAAGTAAGATAATGAAATCAGACATTTCACAGAAATTAAAAAAAAATAATAATAATAATAATGATGAAAATAAAATAAAATTGTCCTTCACCTATCGCAATAAATGTTTTTTCAACTTAACTTTGAAATTGAATTTTCCAAATTTTTTTATTGCATCAGGTAATCCATTATATAACACTATTTCGTTGTAATAAATTGATTGTTGTCCTATTCTCGATCTGAATTTCATTGTCGATAAATTATTTGAACATCTGGTTGAATGGTTATGTTGCTCACTATTAATTTTGAAGATGAGATTAGAATGTTTCAATTTATTTAAGAATATAAAAAGAAAATGAAAACTAAAAATAAGGCTTCCGATGTAGCAAGATCTCAATGGGATGTTCTACACTGTCAACAACCATATTTATAAATAAATCATGCTTTCACGAATATATAATAACATTTTTATGAAATAAATAAAATCAAAGTCAAGTGTCCGCCTAGCTATGTATTATTCACTAAGTTAAAGTTTCATTGTTATTTGGTTTTACTCCTTTCTGAAGGTGGTTTGATTGTTCTCATTTTAGTTGTCATTTCTATCTTCTTGACAAATGAACTGTTTAGAAATAAAAATTATTTCATACACAATCTGTCTACAATGGTATTTTTTTGGTGCACGTTCTGGTCCCTTTCTAATGTTTCTGAAGAGAATAGCAAAATTAGGTTCTTATCTCCGAGGATCGACTAATTATCTATAATTACTGAATAAAACAATCTCAATATTATATTTTTGTAATGCACGCCACTCATAATTGAAATAATTAGGTGTATTCTTTTTTCAGTAAGTGCCTCTAGTTTAGTCCTACGAGAAAAAATATATAAAAAATTTATGTAAAAACCTGTTAAATTCGAAGTGTATCTGAATAAATATTTACACAAAAATGAAATCTTTTTCCTTGTTTCCCCTACCCTTTTTTGGTAAAATCATTGTTCATTATTAAGTAAAACTGATCAGCCTGTTTTTCATTTCATGTATTAAGTATTTTTTTCAATATGTCCCTACTGTAAACATTTATTTTTCCTGGGCTTAATGAAGATAATTATAAAAGTTGACTTCTGAACTGCTCATTTGCGTCTCGAAATTCAAAGTGTCCGTCCCTTGCAGGGTGTATCCTCTGTATAGTAATGTTGACTTGCTACGGATTAAGAATTCTCTGCAGAGATGCAAATACTAGCATCATAACAACATTCTATTTTTTTAACTTTTATTCTCGTGCTCGATACGGTATTGTCATCTGTGACGAACGTATTGAATTAATAGTATATTCAACACCAAGGGTTTAAGTTTAAAGTTATGCTTTCTATCCCGAGGAGAAAAATTTGTAGCCCGACAGCAGGGAGGAGAAGGAGACTTTAATCAAGTAGTGTATACCCCAGACTTTAGATGTAAAAAGAAAGGAATACGTTTTTTAAAGAATAATTCAATAGCACTAATACTCATGAGAATTTTGAGGTGCAATTAACACAAGAAAAGATAAGCAGCCAAATAATAATTAAAATACTATCCAAAAGCGAATCGGTAACCTAACACAACTGTACCAAAAATATCTGACCTTGGCACTTTCATTGGCACTGGGAAATCTGTCAATATATACCACAATTGTTATATTTTTTTTAACAACACCCAATAGTTCATTGGATAGCTCTTGAGCTGTGCTGAGAATCTAAATTAATCTCAGTTGAAGTTGTTTGAAAAAATGTAGCAAGTAGGAAACTACACCGAGAAAATTCAAGTGACGTCTTCATCTGACTCACTGAAGCGAAAGCAAAAGAATATTTTAGTACCTCATTTGTGCACTTTTGGAAGGCGTGGCTTTTACTGCAGCAAAGTTGAGGAAGGTTATGTAAAACATTCCTAATAAAATAAAAAATCGTTTCTGGTCAGATTTTTGCAATCATCTCAACTGCACCAACTGTGTCCAGCTTTTCTTAGCAGCTGCGACAGAAAATAGGTCGACGCTCGTTCAAAACATGTTTCAATTAAAATCTCCAGAGCTTAAAAGTTAATTTTCAGTACCTAGGAATTGAAAGTGCCATTTCAACTCCTGAAAACAGGTCTTAAAAATGTATCATCATTGTGGGTATGGTATTACTTGAGTCAACTTACTTGTCCTCCATGTCCCTGTTTTTCAGCATGTAATTGACCTCTTCGGCCGTGTAGGGCCCCTGAAGCTTCTGACCGTTGAGCAGCTCGTCCTCCAGCTCCTTGATAGACTTACCGGTCCTGACAAAAGCCTCGCTCACCTTGCAAAATCAAAAACAAACTATTTTTGCAAAATAATACGTGTCAGGTATCAAAAGTGGATTCGGCAACAGTAATTTTCACTTCATCTTCTACTCTCTGTTAATCTCGGTTATTTTCACTTAAAAATACTGATATTATATGCAGCACTTCCTTCAAAAACGACTCATTCGCATCAATAATAAATGTAATTGGACGAATGGGAGATTTCTTCAAATCAGCCTCATTCATTGATTGATGGGTAGTAGTAACTTTTTTATTGACCAACATCAAATTTGCTCGACAAAAAAGTGGCTAAAGCCTAGTATCGACAGTGCGAGGCAGCTCGCTGCGAATGCCTCGTGGCGAATGCTCGGCTTTGCCTCGGACTGTGGATACCGGGGTTGCTCGCTATGAGGCGTTCGCGTCGCGCAATGTGAGGCGAGCAACCCCGGTATCCACAGTCCGAGGCAAAGCCGAGCATTCGCCACGAGGCATTTGCAGCGAGCTGCCTCGCACTGTCGATACTAGGCTTAATAATTTCGTGTTCCGCGCACTTGTCGACTGGATTGTTGCTTTGTTAACATTGATTTCACCGAGACAGCAGTTCTTACATTGTCTTTATTTTGAAAAATAGACAAAATGCACTTTTCAAATACTTCTGTCCAAAGATATTTGTTTACACCGAGGGGGTGACCACTCATCAGAAAACGTACACGTATTGCCGAAATCCCTCATGATTTCCTGAAAAATTTGGGATTTCCGAGGATTTCCTGGAAATCTCATGTGATTTCCAGATATTTCGTGGAAATCACATAAGATTTAGAGGGATTTCCGATGATTTCATGGAAATCGCATACGATTCCAAGAGATTTCCGATGATTTCTTGGAAATCCCAACTAATTTCGATAGATTTCCTAAACATTATAAAATAATTATTGCGACAAGTTATTGAAAATGAGACATTTTAAAGTAGTTTTGGTGCCTGAACTACAAAAAATGAAAATATTTTCTGTTATTTCAAAGTCATTTAGTCAAATTTATTTCATTATTTCGATCAAATATTACTTAATCCCGAGCTTAATCCGAACATGTGTATTCTTGAGACCGAAATATTATTTCGCAGCAAAGAAATTGAGTTCTTGCTAAAAATGTTTCAATTTGAGAATATATGTATTGAGAGAAATAAATTCTGGTTCCATCGAAGTTTACTTATATATTGATCCAAAAATAATAATCTGGTTGAATGAAGCAATCAAATTTGATAGAATCAAATTTATAGCTATTGCACGAAGGCTTGTCAAATTCAATTCAATCATATGGCCCTATTGATTCGACACCAAGATATACTTGAGAAAAGTAACAGAAAAATGTAGTAAGGCAAACGAATTATTTATTTGATAAAATGAATATGCGCTTGAATCTAGGCTTGAATTGATAGTTGATGTTCAAGAATTAATTTTTCTTGCTTTAACAAAATATTTTGTCGTGAATATATGACTTTTACTTCTTTGGAAGAAAGAATTTTGTTTGATGGGACCAATCTTGTTTTTTTCGTTAAGTAATATATAACTCAATCAATTTTTGTGATTCATTTCTGCCAAAAAATAACAATTGTATGAAGAGGGTAATAGACGATTTAAAAAAGTACAGGAGATTTCAAATCACATTGCTTTATTAAACTTAAAATTTCGTACATTGACTAGTTTGAAAATTACACACTCAAACATGTTTTTTGTTTTTGAATATATTTTCAATTTTTGTTTTTTCCTCGTGGTTAATGGAAAATGGTCCGTTTCCAATGAGGTTAATTGGCCCAAAAAATATAATTTTTTTTTTCAACCAACTGAACATCATCACATTTTGGCCATACATATGAATCCAGCTCCCATTTGAGGAATTTTATTTTAAGTTCATTTTCTGAAATGATGTCCACAATAAGACCAATATACCACGTGTCGTAATATACAGCATAATAGTGTTCTATCATTACTTTTGAACTTGTGTCGTCGTGGTTTTGATTCTCTTTTATTACTTTTTTTCTGATGTACTCATATTTTTACATCGTATATTTCTGTCTGATGACAAATGTCCTTTTTCATGGGAAAAGAGCCAACATAGTGTTGATTTTCGCACGACCATTTTTTTATTATTTGCATTTATGGTCAGAAATGAACAATCTGGCTCCATGTTTTTATAAAAGAACAATCTGACTCCATGTTTTTATTTTTTTGTTTCGCCTCACTATATTTCCTAATATCTAAGTTGTCGAATTTTTTCAATATTTCCAGTTCCTTTTCAATATCCGTATAGTCCTGCTCATTCACTAGACTATTTTCATCGTTATTTTCAATAATTTTTTACCTTGATTACTTCAACTTAATTCTCATTATCGGACTCCGAATCTATTTCCATCGGTTCGCCGGCTTTGATAAATTCCTTTTTATGCATGGCCGGGCATAAAGTTGCACTTTATCGCCCGGATTTGCGGGCGTAAAGTAGCTGTTTATCGTCCGCGGACTACTTTATCGCCCGGCGGGCGATAAAACCGTTGAGCAGGCGCTAAAGTAAATTTCAATCTCATATCGATAGAAATCTATAATCCGATGGTTTCAATAAATGCAAAATTATTGAAACATACATCTGTATTATACAGGAGTGCACAATTCTTACTTTCTTCGGCTTGAATCCGTTTCAAAATCACTAATAAATAATCTGTGATCACAAAAATTGACAGCGAATTATCTACTACTATCCTAAATAATCTCATTTCGAAAAATTGACTGAGTTGCCATGGTAACATTCATTCCATCATTCTTGATTTATTCTGTTTCCGATATGATATGAATATACATCCTCACTGCAGCCTTGATGTATTTCTATCGTGTTTTAGATATAAAGAGGTATCCATCTACATGACATCAAATATACCGGTCGTGCATAAAATGTTGTACTTATGTATTTCGGGCGTAAATTGGTTTTATGGACCTAGGCGTGTTAATATTACTTACACGCTGCGGTCCATAAAAGCCTATTTTACGCTCTTAATACATAAATAAGTAAGTAAGTAATTGTTATAATATTCCTAATCAATTTCGTATATCCCCATTTTTCATATTTTCCATCTCTTCAATAAGTAAGTAATTAACATTACCAAGAAATCAGGGACGCAGGTAATTGGTTGAGAAGACTGAAGCATGCCTAAAAAAATTATAAATCAAACCAGGTGGAAATGGATTACTGTTCAGGAATTTAATTACTCTTGACTACTAGAGTAATGCACACGTTTTTAAGTTTGATACTGATTTCACCCATTTCACTTCTGAAAATGTTAACTTGTTTTAAGCGAAGTGCGCGATGAGTGCGAGTATTTCCAGTTTGGTGTTTGGGCAAGCTGTATTTCCAGTTTGGTGTTTGGGCAAGCTATCTCAATTTGAAAGTTTCTACCAGCCATGTTATCTTTATTGTCTACAGTCTACATGGTCAACTCAACGTAGATATAAATATAAATTCAATAATAAAATTAATGAATAATAAACTAGATCTAATAATGATACGATATATTCGCTAATAATAATAAATGGTTCACCGAAATTCAATGAAACCCGTGGTTTACTATTTATGCATCTCACGTACAGTAGAAACCTATTTTTAAGGAAGAGAGTGGGTTTTAATTCATCAGTAACTTACCTCCCCACCCGTTGGCTATTCTAATAATGATTTGAATAAATATATTTTCCACTAAAACACTTGTTCGCCCTTGCCCCTTCGACACTTCACACTTCGACGTCTCAAAACTCGATCTACAATGACTACAAGCCGTAGCATCTCTCAATCGTTCGTCTCTATGCATGTGCATGCATTATAATTTCGGATTTCTCTAGCGACTGCGATTTCCAAATAGGATTTCGGTGATGATTTCCAAAGTTTAGGCAGTGAGTTCCGGATTTCCGATAGGATTTCGGGATTTCCAAAGTGATTTCGGATTTCTGGAGCGATTTCCTAGGTGATTGCGGGATTTCCACCGAAAATCAAGCGATTGCGGTCGACTGCGGGACAAATTTGTACACGTATTGCCAGAGTGGTCACCCCCTCGGTTTACACTCAGTTAATATTTTGTTTCCAAAACACTATTAACAAGTACAAAATCCAGCGAGGAGCAAAGACAAATACGTTATATATTTCAAGCAAAAATTGAATCTTCCTGAAAATAGATCAAGATTCAATTTTATCCTATAGAAACAAATACGTTTCATTATCACAATTTTTCAGTTGCCGAAAAAAAGTTGCTAGTGCGCGGTTGGCCTTAGAGTTCTAGTTAGATTTTTATTCAATCGGTAATATGCGCATGCGCAGAAGCAAATTACACTTTCACTTCAGGGAATTAGATTTTCTGTGGTTAAATGGAAGTGAATATGTTCTTGCATGAAATAGTTAACTGAAAATAGATTTATCTTTCATGGTGAAAGTGTAAACGAAAGTGAAAGTTACTGTAACATAAATCAACCTTAGTAACAATAGTTCTGTATACAATATACTTGACACATTTCTTATTTCTCCCAGGTTGTTTTCCAGGTTGCTACACCTGGCAAACAAGAAAATACAGATGGAGAAGTTCCATTATGCTGTTGTATAAAAGTTGTATTTGAGCTCTGACACTATTTTGCTATCAATCGCAGCAAAAGAAACTTTTTTGTATGAACACTTGTTTATTCTGACAGGAAATATTACAATTTATTTTATCTTCCAGTAAATTATCCGCAGAACAGTTGTTATACTATATTTAACTTACTGGGATTATGAAAACTAAGAAATTATTGAAACAATTGTTGAAATCCATCAATAATTCACTGATAAATATCGTTTCAATTTACGTAATTTAGTAAGGAATGGTTGTTGCTTTTAACCCATTTCTGACGTCATTAGACCTAGCCGAGTTTGTCGCATCATAAATAACCTGATCGATTTTGAGTCACAGTAAAGTGTTTTAGAGCCTCTAGTTGTACCCTAAACTGACTGGCTGATTGTTGATTGTGCTGAAGTCAAGAGTAACAATCAGCTTTTGATTAGTGAAATTCTGGACTGATGCTTTTTCGGAATTTTTTATTAGTTTTGTAAATCATTCAAATTTTGAAGATTATTTTAGAGCTTGAACTTTCATTACCAATATAAACTTCATCAGCTCTCTGTCAATATTTCAGTCAAACTGACAAACAGTAGAGACAGATTTTTGTCGTGCAACATCAAGTAAACCCAAATATCGACATGATAGTGTAGATGTCGCTAAGAAATTTCAAATTTTTTTCATACAAGCATATTGGATGATCATCCTATTTCTCCAAATATTGTAAGCTCTTACGGCCGGTAACTAATGATTTATTAGGTGTTTTCGCCTTTCTGAGCTGAGGTCTGCGTATTTCTGAGCTTGAGCTTCATCTGCATCTGTGGTAGAAATGTTCAAAGGACATGCGGCAGTGGTACCTTCTCTGCTGCAGGGCTTTGATTTAATGAGGTTCAACTGCTGATTCTATATTTGAGCCGTCTTAATACAAATCTCGCCAAGTGGAAACTATGTAGTTTCAAGAAAAACGCATAAATCTGTTCTAAAAAATTATTGTTTTAAAATTGTTTGTTCCGTTAACCAGCTAACGAACGTCAACCCTCAGAAGTCGAAACTTGTGCGAGCAATGGATCAACTTGATACTATCGATAAAATGAATATTCTTTTTCATTTAGTAGACGTAGATACTGTTTCTTAAACAGCATCTTTCATTTTATATAACAAGATGGATTATAATACAGTAAAATGCTCTTGGCGAAATTTGAAAATTAACGTCAAAAATGGCGGGTTTTGCAGCCAAAAATCAAACGTTTTGAATGAATTCTATTGAAGAGTTTCAACTTTGAAAAAATTCTAATAATACCACCCAAAATATTTAAAAAGTGTGTACTTGCTGGCATAGATCCTTCAAAGTTTAGAATCTTTAATTTTGGTTTATCTTTCATAAACTTTATTCAGACATGTAGGTACAAGTAGAATCAAAATTCACTCAATATCCTTACGCAAAACAATTGCACATGAACAAGTTTGCAGTTGGCGATGGATTGCAAGTAAACTGATTTTTAGATGCACGATAATACTTCAACTGGAGGGTTTTGAGCAATAATATTTTAACAGAAGGAAGATATTATTATTCTTCATCGAATGACAGCGCCATAACAATTTTTATTTCTTGGACACTTGACTTTGCAGCTAGACGACTCATTTATTGAATGACTCTCTCAATCATTGGAAGAGTCCGTGTGTTTTGAACCGCTGGCATCAATGTTCTTTGGATGTTGAGACTCTCTTCTTTGCGATTGAATTTTCTATGCTTGTTCATTTCTATGGACTCCCTATTGAGCAACATCAATACAACATGGAAGCCAGCAATTTAAAAAAACGGGCTGATAGAGGAGAGGGTACTGAAAAGTCAATTCAGACTAATAATTAATCTGTCGCAGATGCAAACGAGACGTCAGGTTCAAAAATGTCCAGACCACGGTTCAGAAACCCGGAAACATCCAAGAATACATTACCCTATTTCCCTATGAACAATGGTTCAACTAAAGTTCTTTGATAGCTAGGTACAATCAAATATTAATGGCGAATAAGACCTGAGTCGTCTAGGTCGAGTGACGTCACATGCTGAATCGCCGTATGAAGGAAATCATCCTTTCAAGCGACACTAAAGCCCATAAACTTTTCAATTCTAGATATAATTCGATGATTCTTTCACAAGTTCTATTAAACAAAAATAAGCAGCTTCCTCATAAAGCGACAAGCATTACGCTCAGGAGCTGATATTCATCAGAAAGAAAAAAGAAAACTCGTCTCCAAATGATTGCTCACCTTGCGGTTGCGTCCTCCGTAGCAGGTGGTGATGAGATCGGCCACGCCGCAGCTCTCGAAGAACGTCGACAGCTTGCCGCCCGGGTAAAAGACGTCGACGAACTTCACCATCTCCATCAGGCCCAAGCGGATGACTGCCGCCTTGGTGTTGTCACCCAGGCCAAGGCCATCGACGAAGCCTGCGCCGCACGCTACGATGTTCTGGGGGAAACAGTCGAAAATCGGCTCAATTGGTGACAGAAAGTAATTTTGCAGTGCCAGCGCGGAGAAACGCGAAACTAACCATGGTTAGATTGCCATGTTCACATTTGCATGTATGTATATGGGGTTTCGATGTTCTCGGGTTCGTTTTGTTGGTGATATTTTCAATGTGTTATTTATTTTTGTGTGAAAAGTGATTCGTACGGGCATTTGAATACTACAAGAAGATTGCATCTAACTTTTAGATTCATGAATATTGACGATGCGTGACCTTTACCGTATAGAATGTATAAAAAATTAATTTGTTTGTATCAAAAACTGGAAAAGAAAATAATTAAAACGAACGCTCATGATGAACACAGAGCAAAAACCTTCTAACCATTTCACTGGACTTGGTGCCGAGGTCTAAGTCTCGTTAACCCCCCAGTTCTCATTTTGACAAAGTGAAGAGTGTGTTTGTGGATAGGGGAATGGTATTTATGGCTATATGAGAGTCCGACGTTGTTGAAACTGTCGGACCCCTTGAAGGTCTGGTTTGAAAAGGATTAAGGGATTTGTTTGATGGGATAGTAAAGGTTTTCAGGACGTGGGGAGCCTGTGTGACTCGTCTTGTTTGTTGAGGCGGTTTTCAATTTCTATTGCTTCGCGAATTATTCTGGAGTGGAGTGTTTGTGCTGTGTCTTCGTGTTGTTGAAGTCAGGAATACGATCGTATTCGTGAAGCATGGACAAGATGTGGAGAAATCTACCACATCATAGAGCTCCACATTTACACTCAAAAGAGAACCGACCATGTTTCTCTATCTCAATGACAGTTTATATAGACACATTCTGAGTGAATCGCTATCACTTGTATTTTAAGCTTCGGGCCAATTTATACATCTCTGTTTTATTCTTAGTCCTTGAAAATAAAGTTGATTTCAAACGTCTATGTAGGAGCATTTGCAGAGCTAGGTCTATTTCAGTCTTCCCTCATGACTTATGACTGAAACAGAGATATGTAAATTGGCCCTAACAGAGTCCTGTACCCGCTCTTTTCTTAGAGCAAAATTTCCTACCTTGAGAGCCCCGCAAATTTCAACGGTGTCTTCGTCATCAACAACCACGACCCTAAAGTAGTTCGTCTGGATGATGTCTCTCAGCAAAGGACCGGCCGTGATGTCTTTGCATCCGATCGTCGTCTCGCAGAACTTTTCGTCCGCCACTTCTCCGGCAAGGTTGGCACCCATGAGGACGGAACAGGGGATTTTCAGGTGGCGCGTGATGATATGCGATATTAGGTCGATGCCGCCACCTTCGGCGCGGTCGAAACCCTGGAAAAGAATTGGGTTTTGATAGCAGGTCCCAAGATTTATCTCCCCGAGTACGGAGATTTAAACTTGCCCTTTCCAGAAGAAAAATTTTCAACAGTTTATTAACTATTGGTCGCTGAATCCGAATTTGAAATTTTTCACGTCAAAGAAGTGAGTTCACTTCAGGAATCGCGGAAACGTACAAAAAATTCGCACCTTTTGAGTTAAAATTGAAGGAAACGAAATTCACCTACTGAGACAGCACAGGTCAAAAGTCAAAAAAGACGTTCAAGAATAAACTTTAGTGGATTCATGCAACAGTCATCTTCAATTCGAATTCAAATTTGTGATTTCAATTGAGAAAATGACGCATGCACTCAAGTGTTTTAATATGATTGAACAAATGTGGGACAGAGTATTCTTTTTCTATTGGCCACATTCATTCTGTACTTTTCACTTGACACTTTCACTTCGAACATACGGGTTTTCTGAAGTTGAAGTGGCATTGTATATAAAATGTTCTATAGAAAATGAGATGTTTATCCTTCATATTGAAAGTGGAGGTAAAGGTTAATGTGAAAATAGCCGTTGCACAAATCATCCTGTAGACAAAAATGCCATTCGGTAAAATGCGGTGATTTTCCATTGTTCCATTGTTTTCTATTCGTGTAGAAATATCTATAAATGTTATCTATTAAATTCAAGTTTCATGTGCTTGGTATACAAATTGAGCACGAAACAGTGACTTCTAGGAAGGGAAGTATTTTAGATTGTTTCTTAATTAATTTCTAAATTATTGACTCAGCTAGCTCATTTTAGAGAAAACCGATTGCGAATCTATCAAGATTTAAAATTCAATTTCGGATTTTCAAATAGGACCTCTTCCGACCCCCTCTAGAGAGAATTGAAGTATCTTCTGATTGGATTATTATACATCGATTAAGTATTAATCGGTGTATTTCTACGGTTGCTTTTCGCAGAGCACCGGACAGGGCAGCGGGCAAAACTTTTTTATTTGAAGAGATATCGAAAAATTTCATTTGGAAAAAATGATCAGCGTCAAAAAATAGGCCGATTTAGCCCAACTTGATTTTTTGTCTGTCTGTATGTCCGTGTGTGTGTCTGTCCGGCGAGTTTTTTTGGACCACGATAGCGGTCGAACGGAAAGAGATATCGATTCGAAACTCGGGTCGTTCCTAGATCTTATAAGTGTGCAGACACCTATTGTTTTTGAGAAAAATCGGAAAATCGGAAAGTTGTTTTTTTTTGGGAAAATCTGCCTTTTTTTGGTTTTCGTCATAACTAATAGAGTTTTGATCGCAGAAATGTTTGCTTGACATGAAAAAACTCCTCCAACCTTCTGCTACAACTTTTATCCGAAGAAAAAAAATTAAAAAAAAATATTTTAGATTTTATGATTTTTTATCGTGTTACCCGTCACTTTTTTTCGGACACTCTGTAGACCGTACCGTTGCTCGTAATCGAAAAACGAAAAAACTGTCGTGTAGGTCTCATGATGCTCTACAACTTTTGATTGAAGATTTTTTTTCTAAACCGATCGAAAAATGGAAAAATCGGGAAATTTCTGAAATTCATGTTTTTCTGGGGGTTTTTCGTCATTAAATGTGTAAATATCTCGGAAACGGATGAGATAATCAAAAATCACCAAGAGTAAAAAAATTATCATCTCAGTGTATACTATGAAAACCCCAATACTTTTTTTTCTAAAATGAACAGTACGGGAAATATGATTTTTTTTAAGAAAAACTATATATCTCCGAAACCATTCACTTTCAAAATTTGTCATGGAGTGAAATTGTATATCTCGTCGAATACTATGAAACCTGAATTCATCTTTCCTCTAAGATTGATAGTTTAGGAAATATCGACGAAAAGCAAAATTCAATCGACTCGAAAACGACAAAGTACGAAAAATCGTAGCATGACGTAACCGTCTAGTCTCCCGTTCGTCGCAACCACCAAATTTCATAATAGAAAATTACTCAAAGGACGTAAAATCAGAAAATGAATGGAATTTCGTCAAACAGAAAATTCATGTAAAGTTCAGTGAGCATCGTTGATAGCGATGAAATATTTAAGAGTCGTGTAATGGAGAAATTGAAGATTTTAAACAACCGATGGCATAGAATCGCTGTATTCACACCATTGGTTTCCAATAATAGTTTCGAGACGAATTTCAGAGAAGTTAGGTTGAATATTAATTGATTGGTGATAAATAGAAATACTCACGGGAACTATTGAAAACAAATGAAAAGTTGAAACGAGTGACTGCATAGAATCACTGTATTTACACAATAAGTATCCGATGATAGTTTTAACATGATTTCCAGAGGGAATGAGTTGAATTTGTATTGATAGGTGATAGAAAAAAAATACTTTGTGGAACTATGAGAAAATATTGAAAAATCCAAACAATTGACGGCATATAATCGATGTATTCAAACCATTGGTATCCAATGATAGTTTAAAAAAAAGTTGAGTTGATTTCCCTACAGTACGAGAAAAATTGACAAAAAAATTTAAAAGTGACGGCACATAATCGATGTATTTATACCATTGGTTTCCAATGATAGTTTAAAAAAAAGTTGAGTTGATTTCTCTATAGTACGAGAAATATTGAGAAAAAATTTGACAAGTGACGGCATATAATCGATGTATTCAAACCATTGGTTTCCAATGATAGTTTAAAAAAAAGTTGAGTTGGTTTCTCAATAGTACGGGAACAATTGAGAAAATATTTGAAAAGTGACGGCATTTAATCGATGTATTCATAACATTGGTTCCCAATGATAGTTTAAACAAAAAGTTGAGTTGATTTCTCAATAGTACGAGAAAAAATAAGAAAAAAATTCAAAAGTGACGGCATATAATCGATGTATTCAAACCATTGGTATCCAATGATAGTTTTAAAAAAAAATTGAGTTGATATTTCAATAGTACGAGAAAAATTGAGAAAAAATTGAAAAGTGACGGCATATAATCGATGTCTCAATAGTACGAGAAAAAATAAGAAAAAAATTCAAAAGTGACGGCATATAATCGATGTATTCAAACCATTGGTATCCAATGATAGTTTTAAAAAAAAATTGAGTTGATATTTCAATAGTACGAGAAAAATTGAGAAAAAATTGAAAAGTGACGGCATATAATCGATGTATTTAAACATAGGTTTCCTGTGATATTTTGGAATGGAAAAGCAGACTGGAGTACTATTATAATAGTGCGGGAAATATTGAAAAAATAGAGTGAACCATATAAGAGGAATTCTAGGCTCTAGCCTAGGTCAGTTCGTTTGGGCCTTGTTTAAACTGTCACTTCTCCTTAGGGTAAATAGAAGCCTTACCTATAGTCGGACTGTTCAAAAGATAGAATTCAAGGACGCGTGAACAGTGAATGCCTGCATAGCCACGCCTACTAAACTGAAATAAATGAAGAACTGTTTACACTGTACTGTACTCATTTGTGCTTTGTATTTACGTGTGTTACGTTAATTAAATGATAGGATGGAAACACTTTTTCACCTCCAAGAAAAAGATAAAAAAAAGAGATTTAACTGTAGAGGAATAAGGTGTAATAATGAACACTTATAAAAAAGCATCCCAACAGTTAATGAGTTAACGACGGGGCGACGTTTTTGTTGAGTGGTGTAAATCGGACTTGTCACATTGGGGAGAGGAACATTCAAAGAGTGCGTGCCGTTCACGTGATCTTTCTATCTTTTCAGCGGCTACACTATAGTAATACCTTACTTGGAACCATATTTCCATACAAAGGTGTCCTTGTTATTCAGAATCCCTGCTAACTGGGAAAATATTGAAAGTATTTCAAGGTCCGAATTTGAACAAATCACTTCCAAATAGTTCATCAGAATTCATAGAACTAAACTAAAACGAGGGATCAGGAACCCTCTATTATTTGTGTTTTTATTACGCCTCTAAAGCCACCTGAGTGTTAACGAGGAGGGGGGAGGACTCTTGACGTCCCCACAGTAACAGTACATCTACTCACTTTGATCAGAGATAGAGCAATAGCGGTAGGCTTGATTTTTCCCAAAAGAGTTGAACACAGCGTCCTGATGAATTGATGTGGCACCACGAATATCAAAACGTCAGCCTCTTTAGCTGCTTCTACTACGTCTGGTATGGCTACCTATAAATTTTCATGAAGAAACATAGAAATGCTTTCATTGAATTGAAAGAACATATAAAAGTACATTTCCACGAAGCTATATTATTCATAACGAGAAAAAAAGGTTTCAGAAATGATTTTCACCATGTAGATTTAAAAAAGAAATATAATATTCAGGATGGGTCAATGGAAACGAAACAAGGCCAATTTCTGGTAGTAATGACAAAGTTATTTCTGAACGCTTACTATGGAAAATCGGCCTTATTTCGTTTTCATAATATGCAAAGCAGAAAATATATCTCAAAGCAACAGTTATTCTCCTTGGAAGCCATAAAAGTTTCCATATCCTCGACTCACTGAGAAAAAGTAACCGATATACCTGATAGAAGACTTGTTACACCCCCTTTTTTCTTCATTTATTCAACTATTCTTACTTTGATTTTCATATGAAAAGCCCTATTTTCATAACATTATCGAAATCTACATAATTTTCTGAATTCAATGATACCCCATAGTTGATCAATTTTCTTCTCCTGAAGATGCTAACCTTGTTAGCGAAACGCGCGTCGAGTGCAAAAATATCAGTTTTGTGTTAGGGTAATTGATCTCTAGGATAAGTTTCAACTTTTACACCAAAGGTTCCAATCTCATCGTTTACCCATAATAATTGATATTTAATGAATCGGAACACATGGTACTGTCAGGTGGTCTGCAAGATAACCCCTTCATAGGACTTCTAGCGGGTTGTCAGAAATTTTATTATGAAACTAAAACACAATTATTGGAGGTCGATACACTGTTATTGTTATATTTGCCATTGTTGGAGATCGAATTGAGTTCATAAATATATTGAAAAACAACTTATTTCAAAAGAAATTAAAGACAAGCAAATTTATTTTCATACAAGGAAATACAATTGAAAAATCGTCTTCTAACCTGAAATGCTTATTTTGTGAACTTTGAAGAGCTATAACTTCCCAACGAAAGGAGAGAGCTTGAGTTTGACAATCGTGTGTTGCAACGGATAAAAATAATTAAGTGAGTACAACCAATTTTACTTTCAAAACTGGGTGCCGTCCGATAAAAAAACCTTTATCAAACCTGCCCTGGAAATCTTTAGAGGTAGTTGTGTAACACCTTGTAGATATCATTAACACTTTGGTACACTGAACTGCATACTTTGCGCTATTTCACAGACTAGATAATCGACTATAAAAAAGACGTCAATAAAATTGACATAACATCACTCAACATGAAACCGTTCATTCGCACAAACAATTTTTTTTTATTTCTCTGATGTCCATTTTGATATCAATGACAAACGTTGATTCACAAGGAATTATCCAAGGTTGCAATTGAGAAAAAAGGTTTGTTTGAACAACAGCAACAAGTTGGACCTAATGACCTATTTTGACGCGTAGAACGTTTCTGAAGTCGAAACTAAGTTATCACCCTTCGGAATTTTGATAAGGGCCATATTGTACCATCTTTCCTTACCATAAAACCCACGAAAAATACTCGTTTTTCTGGGGTAAATGCATTTTTCTACGACTATTGAAAAATGTATGCATTATCAATGTGATTTTGAACAGTTAATATTACAATTGACCTATACAGCCATTCTCCACGGCCTGCATGAGGGGCTCTATAAAGGTTCATAAATACGAAAATTTGTATATTTTTTCAACAACCATCTTCCAAATAGGACTAAAATATAGGATAAAAATATCTATCTAAAAATTTCCATTGGTCACCTTGGTATATCAATAGTCGTAGAAAGAGTATAGTATGCAACTTCGACAAAAACAAACGCAAACATTCATAGCGCTCTAGCGAAGTGTATATCTATCACTTTTTGGAACAGCAACTTATGGTAGCTATTATTGGCTTATTAGGAATGTCGAGTTGATGCTTGATTTGCTGTTTAGTTGAATAAGAGAAAATCCAAATGCTTTCATGAAAAAGGTCGAACTGAAATTCTATGAGAAAAAATAATATTTGAACTAAATCGTAGCGGAATTTCAAGTCGACTTTTTTTCGTGAAAATTAAAACATTTTCCACAGAAAGGTGTCAAAGAAAGTGAAATGAGTTATTCAAATGAAAAAGAGTTTTATTGCAAAAAAGATGATATATAGGTACAATGATTCACGAACGAGAAAAAAGCGCCTTGTTTCGATTTCAGATTCGTGTTCTGCGTGTAAAAACTCGTAAGGAGAACAACTCATTTTTTCGAAACTCTTTTTTCAAATTAGGACTAATAATACATTCTAGAAACTTAAAGTGAATTGAAAATCAAATCAGAATTCACTTATTCTGTAATAAATTGTTTCAAGCCTAACATTCTAATGTGGAAGTTGGCCATGGTGATAATCATCCTTTAGAAACCCATGAAAATAAATCGAGTACAAGAATTATCAAAAGGGAAATATTATTTGTGACCTATGGTAGTGCAAACCGAGGGATTACCAACTCTTTCAGTAGGTGTACATCTTCAAATTATAAGTATTTCAGAAGAGTCATATTCAGATTCAGTACTTAGTGTTTCGTTATTTCAATTCCCCCAAAGTTATTTAAAAATGAGATCCAGTATGGAAATTTTCTTATAGTACCACAAGAGTGGATTATGGTGGCCATATCGCAAGAGGACGAAGTTTGAAGTGCTCAAACGTCCGAGGGCGATGTGCCAATATTCATTTGAGTTATACAGTTATTTTTTTTTCAATTTTTTTTTCAAGTATCATATTGATAATCAATTTTAAAGAGTATTATTTCAATATTCATGAAAAAATCGAAGAAAAGAAACTTCATTAATTTATATATAATTTATATTTATAGTGTTTGAAAAGTTATATTCCAAAATAATACAATATTGAAAAAAAATTTGAGTACTTCCCGTATTATTCGGTTCCGACATGAAAAACTGAGGAATGAATTGAATACTTCCGTCTGGCCTTTTTAATGCTTTCAGAGGGTTTGTATAGGCATATAGTTTTTTGATGAGGGATAAAACCACTGCTGACAATAATTGATTTGTCAGCATAAAGCAATATCCCAAGGCAACGTACCATATGTTTTTGAATAATTGGGTAAAAGTCTATTCCTCACATCCCAGCCTATTGGAAAAAAAATAATAGTTAAAAAAAAGGAAAAACACGTTTTTATAAATAACTCAACTGAAAAATGAGAAATAAATTATAGGTTAAAAAACTAAAGACCGAGCTTTTGTGAAAAATGAACTAAAAAGTAAAAAAAAGTTCTATTTGAATTAAGAACAAAGTAGGTAAATAGAAAAAAAAAGTATTTCACTGCAAATGAATTTAAATTGAGAATAGTGTAAAAGATTTGAATGCATTTCAATTAAGAATAGTGTAAATAAAAAACTATTTCCAATTAAAATTTATTAAAATCATTCACACTATTCTCAATTTATATTTATTTAATTTTTTTATACTATTATTAATTGAAATTTATTTACAATGAAATTTTTTTCCTATTTACATTATTCTTAGTTCAAATTTTTTTTAATTTTTCTTTTTCCTGTTCATTTTTTCAGAAAAGCGTTTTTAACTATTATTTATTTTAAGATTATGATGCTTTATACATTATTATTATGACCATCAGCACCAAAATGCGTAACATGGAGTCATGGAGAGCATCTTGAAGTCGCAGTATGTATGTGTGAGTGTGTGCTGTGATTCTTCCTCGAATAAGACAGCAAGAGTTCTGAGGGTCATTTGCGAAAAATTTCGTTCTATTCAAGGTCGCTATAAAAACGAACCGTTAATTCTGAAGGTCCTAGTAAGGATATCGGGACGATTTTCATATTATTGCATTGTCATTGGTCATTGGTATGCAAAAATTCAAATGAATTCGACTTTTCGAAGTTGGTCAAAACCACGTTCAAAGTTTCCGTTACCGACATAGATACATATTGTTACGTCCTAGCGCCGGCCCTGACGAAATCGTAAACGCAGATGAGGGATCGCGTCGTAGTGAACGTCATTTTCCTGGAACCCGTAAACGCATGTAGAGAATTCGCGAAGATTCTTCACAGGCGTACGCAGGTATAAATACGGGAGAGACTTCGTCGCGGGCAGAGTTAGTTATTCGAAAGTTTGTATTCAGAGCTAAGTGGAGCGAGGAAATGTTATAGATGTGAAAGATTAAGGCATTTCATGAAAGATTGCAAGGTGAGAATGCCACCATTATCCAACTCACCTACCAGGACGCCGCCAAGTTCGCAATCACCTGCGAGGTCATGGTCACCGAGGGTCATCTGTGTTAACAGGCTAAAAAGAACATATGAAAGCCTCAGCATTCCAGGGAAATTTAATAAAATGGATGTTATATGCACCATAGACACCGGTGCTGCAGTGACATCCTTCGGCCTGGAAACATAAAGCCTATTTCATCCAACGTCGTGATTCGGACAGTCACTGGTGAAAACGCACCTATTCGAGGAGAGGCTGAAATTACGTTGAATCTTGGGCGACTCACCATCACAGATACAGTTTACGTCGCAGATATAGAAGATGAATTTATACTCGGAATGGACTTGATCGGTGACTATGGTTTTTCATTCGACAACGAAAAGATTATGAAGTTTGGAGGAGAAGAATTTGTCTCTACAACTCCAGGACATAGGAAGATGCCTGCGAAACCACGATTTTCGAAAACTGCGAAGAAAGTATTTCGTACTACAGTGAACAAAGCCCCTGAATGCATCATCCAGCCATCGGTTATCGCACGAGCCCAGGTGACGACAGAACAAGCCATCCCAGTGAGAGCCGCCAGGTGTCGTGTTGGAGGTAGAAGTGACATCTCCGAGTTGGAAGCAACTGAAAGGGCTGACTTGGTCAAAAAAGAAGTCAACATTGGCCAAGTCCACTCGATTCAGCAGCCATCAAGAAGAGTTCCATTCGCTAAACAACAAGAGATGCTAGAGTGTATTGGCAGGAGGAAGGCGCGGAACTATCGGAAGGCAAATACTGGCGGATTTCAAGGAGATCGAGTATGGCTGTACCGAGGGCTGTACAACCCCTGTCGTAGGATGAATGACGTGGTGTACTGGGTTCAACGTAACCTAGAACGAAAATGAAAGTCGTACACCTAGAGAGACCCAAATATTGCAATAGGAATAACGAGATATTGTTTGATCGGGACGATCAAAATTGAGAGGGGGATAATGTTACGTCATAGCGCCGGCCCCGACGAGATCGTAAACGCAGATGAGGGATCGCGTCGTAGCGAACGTCATTTTCCTGGAACCCGTAAACGCGTGTGGAGAATTCGCGAAGATTCTTCACAGGCGTACGCAGGTATAAATACGGGAGAGACTTCGTCGCGGACAGTGTTAGTTATTCGAAAGTTTGTATTTAGAGCTAAGTGGAGCGAGTTTAGTAGAGCTGAGTGGAGAGGGTTTTGTTATTGCTAAGTGCAAGTAGTCGAGGTGTAGAATTTGTATAACAGAGAGTTAGTCAAGTGGCAAGTTTTTATTCAGAGCTGAGTGGCGAAAGTTATTCAGAGCTAAGTGGAGCAGAGCTTTGTGCGGAAGTAGAATTTGTATTGTATTGTGATAGAGAGTTATAATAAAAGAAGTTTAATGTTGTTTGGTGTTTTGATCGACGAACCCAAGGATGATTCGTAACAATATCAAGCTAATAAACGCAGATCTCTCTTCGTTCGGAAGAAGCCATATTCTGCTTTTTCCTCCAAAAAACATGCAGAAATTCTTGAGGTAAGTACCCTTCACACAAGTTGTTTTCATAACAAAATCGAATCAAAATTTCCGATATTTTTTGGTAAGAAATTACACAAGAACGCGCCCTACGGTTATAAATCGAAAAAAAGTGTTGAAAAATGTGGTATGTGTAAAAGACACCTGAAGACTGAAAACGCGTGTGTTGCGACTGCAATATTGAACAAAAAAATGGGAATATGCCTCCTATAAGGTTT
The DNA here is from genome assembly GCA_032362365.1 of Zygogramma bicolorata. Lineage (NCBI taxonomy): Eukaryota > Metazoa > Arthropoda > Insecta > Coleoptera > Chrysomelidae > Zygogramma > Zygogramma bicolorata. The sequence continues at coordinate 226,313 of JAVJAQ010005263.1, forward strand.
GTCATATATCATCCACAAGACACATATTCAAAGAATTGAAATCCATTTCAGACAAGGTATATTAAGGCCCGATGGTTGTGAAATGATTTTTTATCTTATCCGTCATGGATGGAACCTATGAACAGAGGTTTTCAAAAACCACTTCAATGGCATAAAAGTATATCAAGGAAAGTGAAATTGAGACAATTTATTATTTGTTGGGCAGGGGAAGGTCAAATATGAAAAGTAAACAAGCAAGATTTATGTAAGATAGTAAAACCAGTTAATACTGCGACAATGTTAATAATTATAATTGAATAATATGTCTGGATCTTAGAGGCAATATTCTTCATGATGAGTTGATAATTTATAACGACTTAAGCCCTGCGAATTCCTGAGATAAGCACGTTTGGCGCCAAAATTTCGACAAATCTCAAACAGTTTTTTAATTAATAAAATGCAATCTTATTATCGTAAAATGTTGCACCAGAGGAATAATAATAAAAGTCATTGAAACAATCAAACTTCCAAGTTATATTTTTCCTAATGGGTTTTCAGTTATCAGCTGAAATGTTGGGGTTCATATATTCAACAAAGCAATATTTGGTAAAAGTTCGATACCCCCACACCCGAGCTTTTTCGGAAATTGTTTATTGCTACGCACGTATTTTTATACGCTCTCCCTTCGGTAAGGTCCTTCGAATTTAGGAAGAAGGGCAGAGGTATTACGCCTTCTTTTAGGAATAAAAAAACGATAGAACCACACGTTTTTATTCGTCAAATACCATTTACAACTGATTCCTTCTTCATAACTATTAATCGAGTTGCAACCCATTTTTCACAAGAAAATCTTAAAACATCGATTTCGAGGTTAACCGATACGAACTGTTTTCTTAACCTGAAAATCGATCGAGATCGAGAATATGTTTTAACAGTTTTTCGTGAAAAAATGATTACAACTCGATTCAAAATGATGAAGGGGGAATTATTTGTAAATGGTTTTTGACGAAAAAAAACGTGTGGTTCTATCGTTTTTTGATGCATGAAAGAAGACGGAATATGCCCTTCTTCCCAACTTTGAAGAGCCGTAACTTCGAAAGTAAGGAAGAGCGCCCTGTTTTGACTCCGGATTTGTGTTCTACGAATAAAAATACCTGTGTATAGTAATAAACATTTTTCGAAAAGGCTCGGGTGTGGGGATATCGAATTTTTACTTAATATTTTACTGATAAGGAAAAAGTTATACTATTATCACAAAGTATATCACAAGCACGTGTTTTTATTGGATTATTAAAAATAATTGTAATATATAACTACTGAGGCGTCTCATATAATTACACATTTGTCTTGGAGTATCAGAAAATTACATAATTTATTATTCATGTCTTTGACCTTTACTTTTCCTTTCAAGATATATTTATCTGCCAAGCAAAAAGTTCAAATGCCAAATAATATTCTCGTGCGTGGTTGAAACAACACAACCTCGTGGAAATATTCAATCAAAAACCTGTTCAGGTTCCCTTGCTTTTTCAAATTTTCAACTGAATAATAATATGCTCACCACATTGGCTGGCAACTTATGACCTGGTAAATATTTGACATTTTCGTGAGTTTCATTGATTATTTCGGTGAGTTTTTTCCCATTGATGATCTCCTCATATACATACATGGTGACCCTGTCATCAATGTGTTTTTGTTGAATAGCATTGTTCCCCACAATTTTTGCAATGGCTGATCCCCTGAAACACAATTCGTATCTCTCATTTCCTGGTTCAGTTGGATTTAATCTCAACTATATAGGAATCAAAGCTACAGCGTAAATGTCCAAGGTTAAAGTTATCTAACTCCACTAAAAATAAGAGTAAGGTTAGAAAGTATGGATGATGCAGTTTTATGAATGGAAAATAACAAACTATTAATGAAATCTAGTTACCAATTGCCACTGCCAACGATACACACTTTTTTCGGGCTTGTACAACCTTTCACTGACATTTCGACTTGGATATGCGAGGAGTTTGACGTAAAACAAACAATGTGCGACTGCCGTACAAAGCTAACCAAACGAAACTGATTTTGATTATTTTGAAGCGAGAAAGGCGAGCCAGTCGAGAAAGAGCGGAGAGGGCAAATCGCTATCGCAAAAGTGCAATGTTTACATAATCCAAAGCTGTTGATAACATAATTACGCAGAATGAATACACTATTTCTAAGCATGTGGTCAAATTTCCGAGAAAGTAAAAAGAACTAACGCATTTTTATATTCACGTCAATTGAATTGAAAGAATTGATATAGGAAGTATTTTGGTTAGTGTAGTGGTAGGGGGTATAGGCATAGGCAGTCTCTACCGTGGTATAGTCAGGTATGGAAACACATGGAGATGGAGAGCAACGCCCTCGTCTTTTTTGCAAAACTGGTTCAATTTCGGTGTAGGCATTAGTTCATTATGCGTCCTTTATTGATTATAGTTCTATAAGAGGATGGAAGTACACAATGTTACTATTATACATAGGTTTAAGTTTCAATTATATTGAGAAATTAATAGTGGATTTTTTACTCGTTACTCCCTGAAAAGTGTATATAAATGAATAATCAATCATTTTCGGGAGTGTAGCACATGAACTGAAAATACCTACCTAGTATGTAGTACCTACCTAGTGTAGTTTTGATAGGTTGGTGTAGTCGGAACTGAATTGAAATTTTCATTTGTGCGCATGCGCGTTAAAAACAGATTGAAGTACGAAGTACCCCACTTGTGACACAAGTAGTATATATAAAGCTATTGAACTAGCTTTATACTATACCACTTGCTTCGTCGACAGTGCCTGGTGTCTGCATATTATATTATATGCAGTCAGTTATAAAGAGATGTGAAGGGACAGGACTGCATATGAAGACATGATGAGCACCCAACTGAGCACGACTGCAAAAGCAGAAGATTTTTATGTAGTTTCCTATGAGCATGCGGGTTTGATGTCCCTGTAGATCATAGGTATTCGAATGTTGGGTAACGTCCCTGTAAGTTAAAAAATCAAACGTGAAATGTCCATCTCTCCTCATAAAAGTGAGGTCTTTCGGCGGGGGTACGACTGCTATAGCAGACAATGATAAATGATAAGTACTAGCACTGGCCTTATGACTATAGATGAGATAGGTTGGCCATGCACAAACGTAGTACAGAAATGAATGGAAAAGAAGATTCGAAAGTGTAACGAAAGATGAGATGCAGAAGTTTAATTATAAGCCTTTGCCTTCTGTAAGCTCAGATTTGTGTTGTGTCTTTCTGATTGGCTTTCTCGTACAATGTCGGGCAGAAGATCGGAACAAATTCTACGGGCATTCAACTGTGCCGACGATGCTGATGAAAGTAGATAAGTGAAGTGAAGGATGAATATTTTGTATTCACAGTGTTACTATTTCTGCAAATCGACTAATTCTGAAGTAATCTCCACAAACTGCTTATGCAGTCTATATCCCAGAATAGGTATCACAATCCCAATGTGCATGGACAGGTCTGCATATGCAGCCATTCATTTTTCCTGTCGAAACATGCAAAAAAGTCTGTTTTTTCGATTGCAATCGAAATATTTCCAGCCCCCGACAAAAATTTGACTAGTTCGAAAGATGCATCATGAGCGGCCCATTGTGATTTGGGGCTATCCGCGAATACGTTAGTGACCTTGCAGGTGTGAGCGGTCTTGTAAGGACTAAGGCTGGATTCAGACAGATCCGAAATTCGATCGTACGATGATCAGATAGCTTTTTGATTGGTCTAAATTTAAATTTACTCAAGCCACATTTTCTCGGTAAAGTATTTGAAATACTTTGATATCATTTTATTTTTGCGTTGAAATAATTGCATATACATGCAATAACGTTACATCTGTCAATTATTGAAAGTATTTCAAAATCATGGTTGAAATAATTTCAAAATCATCAACCGAGAAAATATAGCTGTAATTTTGAGTGATTGTGAAGTTTCAATCCATCGATTCCTTTCTATTTTCGACCATAGAAAGAATATTAATCCTCTTTCTGTTAAGAGACGTGAATTGTGGATTCGAGCAACTAGAAGAGCAGATTCAAGTACTGATGAATTGAAATAGGCAACGGTATTTTCATGAATTTTGTATCTCAGAATTGAAATTATAATCTCATTAAATTACCATTGTTATTTATGGAAATACGATTTGTTCGTCCAGCAGGCTGATGCGTGTGACGTCACATACCCGCGGTCTCGGTCGTTCAATGCCACGTCATTGACTTGTACATGTCACTGGGTAACCAATCAGAAAACATAATTTGAGCAGGGCTGAAGTTTAAAAATGACACCGGCTGACAATCATATTTTCTGATTGGTTACCCAGTGACATGTACAAGTCAATGACGTGGCATTGAACGACCGTATACTCTATTGCACCTTTCTTTTTGGGAGTTTCAAGCCCCGGGGCAGCTAATTTTAGCTTTACCATTGGTTTAAAAATGACATGTGTAAAATTCCACCAATAGTAAAGCTAGAATTAAGAGCCCCGGGGCTTGAAACACTCAAAAAGAAAGCAGCATATGTCTATCGAAAAGAAAACGTCGAAAGTCGAAAACGGAATAGAACGCGAGATTAATCTGACGTCTGATGAAAACAAACACGACCTACCTCAATGTTTACTTGGTTTGAGGCTATAATTTTTGTGATTTGCTGATTGTTTTTCAGAATTTCCCTGTTAAAAAATGTTTTTCCATGTTCCAGCATAAAGGATAATGGTTGTTAAGTGCCGAGTGAAAGGATGAAAAAACTACAATTTAAAATCATGGAATAAAATCTGCATTTTACCCAGGTAAATGAAGTAGTTATGAAGACCATAGTAATTATCATTTTTTATTCAATTCACTGAAATGATACATGATAACATCTTGATCTCTACCTGGATTCTTAATTGATTTGTTTCAGTAATTATGGAATCTGCTATAAAATGAGGTGACCATACCCTTCCAAGCTCATTACTTTTCTGTGCTTCCTGTATTCAGATCCTTAAAATGAGTGATCTATCTGAATATCATTCGACTCTCGACGAAACTCATCGTAGAAGATATTCATCTAAAATATCAGTTTTGGGTATTGATCCTCATGTTGATTTTGAAGAGTTTTCTACCGAGCTCTCAATGGTTCCCACATATCATGTATCCAGATATTGTCAATTAGCTAATTCACACTAAAAGTGCATATACACTCAGTGAAATGAAAGCTTACAAAGGTTTGGAGGCTTACAATCAGGCAGCTTGTGGATGGGTTCGGAAAATATTTGTCAAGCATTTTGAAAGACTCATCTTGGTTTTAGGACAAGTAAGTCAGTTACTCTATTTTATCTATATTTGAATGAATATTTGAAAGAAAAGTGAAAATAACTTGAAAATGCCCTATCTACATTCATAAATATTCAAGAACTTTGTAATCTCATTTTCCTCGAAAAAAATAATCATCAACATTTTGAAATTCACCAGATCAATTATCAACAAGTTACACAAATATTCTAGTTGATATGTAACACTTCAATGTTTTTCAGGTTATGCATTCTAAAAGACTGAATGCAAAATTACTTACCCCATGGATCATAACTGATAAGGATGGCACAGTCGAAAGTGCTCTTTGTAATTGCATTGCAGGCTTTGGTGAAGTATGTACACATGTCGCAGCTGTTTTGTTTTCGATTGACAATGCAATGCGAAAGCAAGAAGATGTTACTAGAACAGGGGTGAAAGCTTATTGGATGCCACCTAAAGATGTCCTGGAGAACCAGGACGAGTGAAAGATCTTGACTTTTCTAGACCGAAGAAAATGAAGGAAAACAAAGCACTACTTCAGAGTTGAAATATTTTTTTCAATGTAGCAAACTCAAACTACTTGTTATGGAAACTGTGATGTTTTTGGAAACAATAAATTAAATAAAAAATAAATAAACCATTAGAATCCATCAGTCAAAACCGTTGTCTCAATTGGAACATTTGTTGACTAAAAAACTTTTATTCCATGATTTCACATTATTGTTTTTCATCCTTTCACTAAACACTTAACAACCATTGTTACTTATGTTATAATTGGGAAAAACAACAGGAAAATTCCGAAAAACAAGGCAAATCACAGGAATTAAATCAACTAACGAACAACCATAACCTCAAATCGAGTAAACATTGAGGTAGGTCGTGTTTGTTTTCATCAGACGTCAGATTAATCTCGCGTTCTATGTCAAAGATATAATTTCTAACCTATCATTTATCATTTTTATAGGTTATATTTATCTACTATTTACTCTTTCCTCATGTTTCAGATTTTCTAAGATATTATCGGTCTTCAATTTCCATAATGTTCTTAGAAACCTACAAAAACGCATGAAAAATAAGACCATGATATTCACTACAGCTTTGTTGACCACTTGTTTGAAAGTTTTGCTCATTCCAGCATAGTAAGTGAATTTTTTCAAACATTTCAATCTTTTACAATATATCATCCCTTAGCAGATCCACCGACTTCGAGGTACATAGAAACTGGCTGGCTATCACTCATAGTTTACCTCTGAAGAAATGGTATTTCGAGGCAACTTCAGAATGGACTTTGGATTATCCTCCACTTTTCGCTTGGTTCGAGTTTTTATTGTCATGGATTGCCGTGTTTTTCGATCCAAAGATGTTGAACGTTGACCATATCAACTATTCCTCGGATAATACACTATTATTCCAGAGACTTTCTGTTATCATTACAGACTTGGTATATGTACTGGGTGTTTATATGTACGTGGGATACATATTGATCATCATTCATTCTCACAATTTCTTGTTCGCTTTTAGGTGCTGTTCTGCTCTGCAAAAAGGTTGGCGGAAAGATGTGGTACTTCCAATTTTACTGATCACAAATTGTGGTCTTCTGATGGTTGACCATATTCATTTTCAATACAACGGATTCATGTATGGAATCTTATTGATTTCTATTTCCTACATGTTTCAAGTGAGTTCTGCTATCTCACATGTTCACTATTGAATAAACTTGTTTATTGTAGGGACAATATGTGTGGTCTGCCTTCTGGTTCACTGTTTTGCTCAATATGAAACACATCTACATTTATCTAGCGCCTGCATACTTCATCTATTTGCTGAGGCACTATTGCTTGAAAGGTCCACTCTCTTTCAAGAACATTTTATCTGTGGGAACTTTGAAAAGTTTCTGCTTACTGGGATCAACAGTTGTAGGAGTGTTTGTTGCCACTTTTCTACCCTTTTATGATCAACTTCCACAAGTTAGTTGTTGAAGAAATATTTTACTGTTTTTTCTAATAAAGTTTTTTCAGGTTATTTCGAGGCTGTTTCCCTTCAAAAGGGGCCTATGTCATGCCTATTGGGCACCAAATGTTTGGGCGGTTTATAATACTGTTGACAAAATTGGATATACCTTAGGTGAGACTAATTGCATTCAAATGTTCCCCTTGGGAATTTTGTCCAAAATTCAGAGACTAATAAATTGTTATTTTGAGTTAACAATTACTTATTAATAATCAGTTGTATATTGTACAACAATATACCATATTTTCGCGAAAACTTCATTTTAGGAGATAATGTGATTACCTGATTCAGGAAAAAAATGTTTTGGTTATTGTATGCTCCAGAAAGTCTGATGTATCCATTATATTCTTTATCGAAAAAGATTAAACACCATCTGAAGTGGATCACACACCTATCTAAAAACATCAATGTTTACAGCATTATTCATTTGTCAGAATACGAATGTACAGCTTATCCAATCCATCTTGGCACGAACTCAGATACTTCTCCATTTGCACACCATGAGGAAAGAAAAAACACCTAGGAATAAATTTCAACACAGTAAACATATATAATAGTGTTTTTTTATTTCACTATACTTCACAGAGATTTCTGGGCATATACGTTACCTATTAGTTCTGTGCCAAGATGGATATTGGATTGAGGTGTAACTAGTGATATGGCAATAATTGAAGAATGGGCAAATAGTATAAACCTAACCATCAATTCAGACAGAACTGACTAATTTCAAAACAAAAAAATAGAATGATGTTAAACTTGATATGAAAATATATGATGGGCCTAACACTGTAGTTCAAAGTAATATTTGGGCCTTATAGTTGACAATGAATTAAATTTTGAAATACAAATTGAATATAAAAATCTATAACTCCGTGTTTGGGTGCAATTGAAAGAATATATTTAATGAATAAACATGTTCAGATTCTGATATATACATTGATTCTCACATCAGATATTTAATCACGATTTGGTACTCTTGTAATCAAAACAAAATAAACTATCGTTTGATGAATAAAGCAATGATTGGTCTCGGTAGTGTAGTGGTTAGCATATCTGCCTGTCAAGCGGAAGGCCGAGGTTCGAATCCTCGCCGGGCCACCGTGCTGGGTAATCGCACGTTAAAAGGTAAGGCCTCGTTGATCCATTGCTCGCACAAGTTTCGACTTCTGAGGGTTGACGTTCGTCAGCTGGTTAACGAAAACGAACAATTTTAGAACGAACGAACAAGATAATATTCAAAAAACCTTGGGACACTCCATCTACAAATTAACAAAAAATATCCAAAGTAATATTCCATTCCACGGTCATATTACCAGAAGTTTCAATAATTTTCATGTTCACTTCAATAGAGAAAAAAATAATCTATTTGCAAGGTCAATGGAAATTTTCAACAATTTGCCAGAAATAAAATTCTCTAGGTACTTTCTTGAGAAAACCAAAACAATTTCTGTTTATATGATGATTTTCAACTAATTATCTTGATTGTTGATAAGTTGCTTAGTTGAATCAATTCATTATGTTGAGATTGTGACTTCCTTATACCCGAACTGTTTTGCCTGGTAGCTGTAAGTTTGAATAAGCGAAAAAATTGTTATATCAGGAAATATTTGTGTCAACCAAAATCTCTTTTCACATCGCGCGATTTTTTTTCAATTCTTATAAAAATAGAAAGTGCAGAAAAATTTAATTTATGCAAGCTATAGAAGAAGGGTTGCCAAATATTCAGCTTGATCTTTCAAATACACAATGTGGCTCAGATACCGTTGTTTTTCACAGTGTAGTTTTTCTTCTATATCAGTTCTTGCGATTTCGGCCAGTTTTTCACCGCACGATGAAAAGGATTGGTTTCCTATCGGAATACTGTATGGAAATATGAATTTTGGGAGAAACATTTAAGTATGTGGTGAAGAAAAACGTTTCAGTCTCAGAATCTCCCACACTACTTATATTTTGAAAAAACTTGAATATTAAAACTGAAATCATGATTTACACATAAACTATGTTTGGAGAAAAGGTCATGTTCAATTTGCATTCTGAAATAGCTTTCCTCTGATGAAAATTCAGTAAATTCATGAATGATTTTTTTCTCCGATTGACAGCCTATATTAATTTTGCAGACAAAGTATCACTTTGCTGATTGATATGTGCCTGTAGGAGTAAGTACTTTTGAGTAGCTATCACTGTCGATAATGTTGTCAAACTATAATCACTTTGAACTTATACATTTTCATATTAGCAACCAACCATTCCAAAACTCGCAATCAAATTTTGTTTGAATTTATTACGACAGGAAAAATAAAAAAATTGTGACAATTGTATCAATTTGCAAATACAATAGTCTACATAAGTATGTTATTATAAACAATCGGAAAAAAATTATATATTCAACTAGGCAGCAAAGTAGTTTGATCGCCTTAGCTGAATTCCTATGAACTATCAACGGAGGCAGTCAATCTACTACTTTGTTGTCTAGTCAAAGAAATAACCATTTTCTCCTTAATATTGGTAACGAACACAATCAAATCTGTAATTTAGTTATTGGGAATCCGATTATGACAAGTTATTCACAAACATCCCAAAATATGCGTATTTTTAAGTCTTCCATTTTCCAACATTTAGGTATTTTGAAATGATTCCCAAATTACCTGTCAAGTATAAACTCTACTTATTTATGTACACTACGTGCTACATTGATAGGTACCATGCGTTTGAATTCAGTTATTTTCATACTAGACACTTTTTCAGCGTCAAGACTGAGTGGAAACATTGAAAGGAATTCCACAGCCTCCATGACAGGTGGACTGGTCCAAGAGTTTTCACATTCCCTTCTTCCCAGCGTATCCCCTTTAGCTACAATGGTACTCACGGCTGTCTTCATGATTCCCGCCATGGTGAAACTCTTCATTCTCAACAGACAGGCTACAAATTTCGTGAGGTGCCTAGTGGTTTGTGCCATGACTTCCTTTTTATTCGGATGGCATGTCCATGAAAAAGCTATCCTGATGGCCATAATTCCTCTCAGGTAAAACTTAGTAAAGGTTAGGTTGAATGTATCTCAATGACCTTTTATGATTTCATACAATAAAGTTATGTGAAATTTGTTTAAACCTTCTAAAATTCATGACTGTTTTGAACTAATAAGGAAAAGCGAGACTCAAGAAAATAATAAGATTCCTTTCGTTTATTTTCCTTTATTGAATAATATATTGTTCGATGAGCAAGGAATGGTAGTCATTTCACGTATGAGGTGATACACTATACTTT
>JAVJAQ010005266.1:0-28306 GCA_032362365.1 Zygogramma bicolorata
TTGTGATCCGAAATTGTTCCGTTATTCATAATGACTGCTCAACTATTACCAGAAATGTTGAGTTCAAGAGCGACGTTCCATACAAATTCTAGGATGTTTTGATTTAATATCCAGTCAATATTTTCAGAATGGAGTATGCAACTAAAAATGGAGAGCGTGTCAGCCTCTGATGTCATTGTTAGACATATTATATGGATTGGAACTCACATCCTCCCAGGTCTCCTGACCTAACATTCCTTGACATTTTCATATGGAAACGTTGCAAGGTATCTACGGCAAGACCATGCTGAAAAGCGGTCCAAAAACGGACACAGAGATATAATTGAGAAGGAGATGACATCTCTGAATACCCACGAAGCAGGAGGTATCTATTTTTTCATTCATTAATCGAAATGATGATTTCCTGTCGAATCCCTATGGCTCCTCAATCAAATTTTCACCAGATGGAAAAAAATTAACACACTTTTCAATCGAAATCTTTTTATGGAAAAGTGATTTTTGGCATCTCCTCCAAAATCACTTTCTCGAAATTTCTAGCTCTTCACAAAAATAATTATGTTTCCTGGAATACTATACGAGAAGTTTTTGACTAATAGATCGTATTTCATTTGGAACTGTCTACAATTTACGCTACAACTTTTTGGGGTAGATTAGAAATATCCCCCTTTACACTGGTATGAATATCAATATAATTTCTCTATCCTTTGAGGGTCCGTTTATCGATGCAGGGATAGAATCAACTGACAGTTCTATCCTTGTCATTACTAAACAATAGTCTAGCGGATCATCTCATTTTCTGTCTCTATCTATCAGATGACCGATTTATTCTGGCATTGATAAACGGGACCTAAGACTGTGTTAGGTTAGGTTATCACGAATGAAACGTTCATTCACCATAAAATAATGACTCTCAACTAGTACAGGGATTTCCAAAAAATAATTTCACCAAAATAATAAGACAGCTATATTAATTTTTTTTGTATCAACGAGTGTTTCAAGTACTACTAGTTTGGCAATTTGAACTAATTTTTACATCCAATGAACACAAAGTTACAATAAATGATGCGCACTTGATATGGATCAACTTGTTTATCTCCGAATGATTCAAAATTTAAAAAGTGACATTCATATGCCTCTCCTTATGCTGAGTTTCATGTTTCTGTCTGCCACAGAGTGATTATCTGCTGGACATTTTAGGTTTGTTCGACTTCTTGCTATAAGCGTTCGAGAACCGTCAGGACCATGGGCAATAACAAAAACGAGGTTATGAACCAGATGAATTCAAATTCTGTTCCTTCTTCTCGGATTTTTGTACGTATGAGGGTTCTGGAACTATCAAACGAGTTCTTCCTTTCGAGTAGGTGTTGATCACGAACGTTTTTTGTACATGCGGATTAGGTGTGTAATTTGCTTGTTGCCATTGGAAATACTTGAATATGTCAAAGAAATATTTCAAACGAGTTATTTACGTTTCAATATGAGAAGTGTCGTCCCTAACAGGGTTCGACTTTCACTGAAAAAGTAATGATTCTGGGTCTGTCAGTAAGAAGTTCTGGATTAACAACTAGTTCTACTCAGAACTATAATCGTCCAAGGACCATGCTTGAAATCAGAAGTCGAACAAACCTTCGTTCTTCTGAACAATGAATACCATTTCGAGTGAAACCTGGTGAAGTATTCTCTTTTTGGAGTCTTCCCCAATGCCTGATATAGGTTATATGTTATCATAAAAAATGATCCATTAAAAAATATCATGGTATTTGTGAAAGTGTGAATAAGTACCTACCGATCTGAGAATTGCTTTCGTATCGATCAATATTACCTGTTAATTATTCTTCTATGGATTATCTCCAGAAGTATGATTCTCTCTGCACAGTCTGCTAAAAAGTCAGACATTTTGACTTTCATCGTGGTTGATCCATCATGTTTAGCAATGAGTTTCAAATAATCCCAAGAAGATTTACAGTCTGATTTCAGTCTTTGTACATTCAAATTCAATTCTTCAAAGTCTACTTTGGACGCCCGGGTTATGGCACCAACCTATTAAACAAAGAATAGACTTGAATTTTGTATATAGGTTACAATTTCAGATTTAGATGGACATTTGAAGCCTTCAAGAGTTTTCGAAATTCCATGCAAAAGAGATAAATGTAGTCAGTTTATGCCAATAATAATCACTCTATGGAATAAATATAAGTGACCGTGAATTCAATTGGTTTTCTGAACTCCCATAATTATTTGTGATGTTACAAGTAATTTATCTCTCAAAATCTCACCTCTGAATAAAGATCAGTGGCATTGGGAAATTTTTCCATAACAATATGGCAAAGATGGTGCAGTAGTGAGTGCTTGTGAACGGTATCCTTAACTTCAGGTACTTTTGTGAGATATTCAATCTGAAATCCTTTGACTTCATTACCATTGAGAAAATTACCGATGGATAAAAGAGTGCTCAATATCCCCCGAAATGTATGATTTTCACGAAGAACTTCCATGCCTTGTTTGAGATCCATCAAAGGTTCAGCAATCTCTCTTTCTGAATTCTCAAAATCTAACTTGAATGCCCAAAGTTTCAACCTAGCTGGTAATTCTGAGATTGAAGCTAGCGTAAGTAGAAACTGTTCCGCACTTCCCAATGGTAAATCGGGATTAGCAGCTTGTGCGTCCTGAATTTTAGTTCTCTCCTCTTCAGTGGGCAACATCACGAGGAGTTTATCGATTCCTTCTCGATTCATGATAGTGGCATCCATTTTTAGTATCGCTGTTTTTATTGACCTTGAAGGGGGTAATTTCGTCATCCCAATGTTGATGGCGTTCGATCGCTTTGGGTCCAAGACAATTATTTCCTTATTTTTATTCATGTCTTGCTGCTTCTGAAACCACAAACGAATATGATGCCACTATGACATATAACACGAGTCATGAAAAATCAAAAGACATCACTAAAAATGGATCGTTTCTCATGTTATATTCAATGCTAATGTCAAAGGACGCTCGAATGTCATAGAAAAATGATATATGTGGGAATTGCCTCAATTCTTTGTTGTTCAGAGGAAGTCCTACCATTGCCCTGAAGTTTCATAACCAATAATTTTGGATATATCGGTAGAAAATAAGTAGTTCATAGTCGCATTCCAAGAAACGTTTTTGAACCATATGATGAAGTACTGTGCTATTATACAAGTTCGTAGTTGACAATAATAACAATACTTGATAATAATGGGTAATGACCGCATTGTTGGATTTCCACGAGAATTTTTCAACGATGAAATGGTCTACAATGAAACAGAAGCCTGCTGATTCACTTTAATAGTCGTCTGCAGATGAATGAATTTATTTATTTTGATCTTTCATACCATTGAAGTAGCAGACATCGTATTAGAACTCAGTATATATAGTATATGTAAGTATTGAACCAAGAAATGAAAAATACATCCTCTAAAATCATCAGAAAAAACGCAGTCATAAATAAAAGTTTGTCGTTCGACTATATATGGCCTGAGAAGTTTGGTGTATCGAACAGAAATACTGTGGCTGTGAATGCGGACATAACCAGGTCCTTGATGTCTCTAGACGGACATGATTCAAAGTCTGAGGTTAGTTCTAAGGAAAGAGTCTGTGAAGAGACTGTTTCTGTGAGGAATTCGAAATGGTCCCAGGCAGCCCTTAGCTTGCAAAAATTATGAGACTCAGCCTGGAAACAGAAAGAATAAGGCAACAATTAGAAAAACAACAAGAACTTCTACAACAGAAGCAGCAAGAAATTGAAAAACAAATGCGTTTGATTCGGATGGAGCATGACCTACAAGGAGCAGATCTAGAAGTTACCGTTGAATCCCAATGACAAGTAAAAACCTCGAGCTCATTATGAAAAATCTACAGATGCGATTTGACAGACCGGAACTGATAATAGACGTTATCATATCGAAAATAAGTTCAATTCCTCCTATGAAAGAACTCAATATTGACAGACTGATATTATTTTCGAATGCAGTGAGCAATCTTGTAGCAACAATGAAGTCACTTGATGATTATGGACATTTATATAATCCTTAACTTCTGAAGAAATTTATTAACAAATTACCTGATAGTTTGAAACTCAAATGGGGTGAAACGGTGTTACTCAATCATGGGAGAGTCGATATGGAAAAGTTTTCCCTTTGGATCAGTGACACAGCAGATGCAGCCAATTACGTGTCAACACCATGCAAAAAACACCAAGGCCGAAAAACAGTTCCAAGACTTGTACACGTTTTGCGACCTGGTGCACACAGTCGTCGGTTTCCGCTTTGTTAAGACGAATTATTTTTCAGCGCCCCCCTGCAAGTTGAGGCAAGGACTGTAAAATGAATTCATAAAAGCTGAAGTCCATTATGGTAGCCGAAATCACGTTAGTACAATCACTGCTACTGTTGGAAAATCTTTAGTTCAACGAATTATATTGTTTCTAACAATAAGTATTTGATTCCAGGCTTTCCACCACCAGCATTTCATAGCACAACATACTCCGAATACTTTGTACAATGATAATCCTGATAGACTCAAAGCTATTCTATTTCGATGGTACCTATGCCTAGATTTCAAAAACAGCAACTTTCGCATCTTAAGACAGACGTTTTCACTTCGTGAAGGAACTTGTGAAACCAGGTGTACTTGTTGCTCCCGATATTTATGTACTGGAAATTCTGGGCCCCTATTCTGCAATTTCCAGAATTTATGACGCGGAAAAGTTGGGCAATGAATTAGAGATTGACGGCGAGAATATGCGCAACTGGTTTCACGAGGGGAACCTCTTTATCGTTGATACAGGATATGCGGGTCCTTTTCTGCAGGCTCTGGGTATTACCAAATATATGTTCCATATTGATGAATATGGTCAGCAGCAGCTGAATACCTATTGATGCGGCTGAATTAGAATATTTACGGGATATAACCGATGCCATAAATGAGCTCCATTTAGATCGAATCTGTGTAGACCCAGGGTTCAATCGACAAAGAGTGTGCTCACAGTTCAAATATGGATTGCTTTTGAAAATATTAACGAATTCGGTGAAAACGATTATGAAAAAGAGTTGATTGCTGAACACTTACACATGGAATTCGGGTGAAAACCCCCATTATACTCTAATTTCAATTATTATTCTCACACATCGTGTGAGAACCTGTTCATTGCTATTATGATCATTCAATAATTCCAGTCTAATCACTTATATAATATATATTTATAACCCTTTCTCAAATATGTTCACCCTTCTTATCTCATTCTTAGATATATTTTTTCAATTTCCATATGCTAAGCTTTTCATAGAAACACAAAAAACCTGACAACAACTGTGTCTTTCATGGGTAAACACTTGTAGATATTTTCATCTCTGTGAAAAATGAACGTTATCATTATTTCAATTATTATCAAAATATTATTATTACCTACGAACTTGTATGATAGCACAGAAGCCTATTTCATCTTCCGGAAAGGTTTCTTGAAATGCGACACTCTTCCCCACATAAATGAACTAAGTACTTCAGCTATTCTATTCAGCTTTTTCTTTCCCGGTATTATTTGCCGATATCTCCGAGACTATTGGTTATTGGACTTTGGTGCACGAAAATTTTCAATCAGGAAGATTTTCTGTGAAACGTTTGAGTGGGGTCCTTTGTGTAATGATTATAATAACACCTATAGAATGTCATCTCATATATGACGCATTGAAATTCATAGAAAATGTTCGAAATTTTTCTGAAAAAACATTCCATGAGAGATAGCTGCATTTCGAAATTCCGTGTTTATGCTTTAGTGCCATTGGCTACTCAATAGTGGGTCCGGGGTTGGTTTTACTGAAAAATACCAGAATTTACGAAATTTCTGTATTTGACAAATTCATCAATGCTTTCGTACAAAGAATTGAATCACAAAAAGCATTCGAACTGAATTTCACTTCAGGAATGTGTCATATTATTCAGTCTTAAAACTTGAACATGACTACACAGATCTAACCAAAACTGGGCAAATGCACCTTATTCGATCATCTCAATATGTATGACAAATTGAATGTGCAATTCGTCGGAATTCATTTTTTGACATCTACCGATTAAAATTATTCTTCGAAGACCCATGTACTAGTCAGAAATGAGCAATGAAATGATTTTTGTTTCACTCTCACTCTCAGTCTCAACTTCGAAGTAGAAACTCTTCAAAAATTAGAAATCTTTCTCTAGTACAAAACGATAGAAAAAGCTTATGCCGAATCCGCACTTGTGGGAAAAACAGTGCCACATTGGGAAAGCTATGTTATAGAGAATTTGAGGTGAATCAGAAAGCTCATTATTGACACAAGAAATTGACAGTTAATTCATCATAGTATCTATATTGAATGGTGACTGATATGTTAAGCGATAATCGACAACAGCCTCGAAATGCCCATTCCTCATTCCACTTCCCATCACTATACAATCATCCAAATTAATATGAGTTGCATGCTCGGTTCTCCAAAACAAACCATTCACATCTGATCACAACTAGGTTTATTGTATGTATGCTTCTTTCCATTATAAGGTCAAACCTACCTTAGTGATTAAATCTCTGGCTCTCGTTTCGAACAAGTGTTCCAGTTTCTGGGTATCCACACTAACCGGATATAATTCATCCCAAATGAAACCAGTTTTTGATTTTATATGACTTACAGGCTCATCTCTAACTTCTTTCCAGAATAATTTTACAGTTTTCTTATTTTTTCTAATGGGAAGTTTGATTTCTTGCTGTTTATTCGATTTTTGCAGATGGCTATTGAGGAACGCTGGACTAGGTGCAGTCGGAGGAGCTATTCTATTCGACAGAGGTGGTGGAGGAGGAGCACCTCCCATATCTTCCAATAAAGGAGGGGGTGGCGGTATAGCATTACCAACCATTACTGGTGCTAAAATGTCTATTTCGTCTTCGCTGGCTAAATCTGTGAAGTCTATATCACACAAACATAATGACCTTTTTAAATTTCCCGTCAGCTCCTCCCACCTCAATTCATTCTCAGATTTTTTTGTTTCCACTCGCGGGACGAGTTCATTGGTTGGTTGCTTGAGTACTTCAATTTTTGTTTTCGATTTTGCCAAACCTTCTTTCGCTTTGGATATCAGGCCAGACATATCACCAATTCTATTCATCTTGTTTTCTTCTGATGGACTCTGAAGAATACTCTGATTGGCTAACTTCTGAGTTATATCTTTAACGGTATTCTCCCTTTTCATTTGTAACAATAGGCTTCGATCATTATCATTCGGAGAGTCTGACTCAAAAACATTCTCATGATCGCTTGTTGTTGAACAAATCCATGGCTGGATTTCTTCTGAATCCTGTATATTGACCGCGAATTTTGTATCTCTTGCATGTGAATTATTCTGAATTGACCTACTTCTGTTACCATACCACTGATTGCCAGACGTTCCTGAAAAAGAAAGAAAAATCAATTGAAGACCAAAAATTTCAAATATTCAATTCATCTTTGAATCTATGTGGGATTTCGTGGAATGTTAAACCAGAATGATATCATTTCAATTATAAAGGAGTTGCGGCGTATCACTAGAGCATTTTCTCCAAACTAAGAAGTTGGCTGTATTAGTATCAGGACATGGAAATGTTCACATGTACTTCCATTTCAAAATACGGATATGAGGCTTTGGGCTCGTTTTCAAACATTTGAAATCATTTGTCGTATACATTGCAAACGGAGATGCTCGCCAAAAATTGAGAAGGTTTCTCATGGAAAACAATTTCATTGCTAATGTCGCGAAAACTTTCATTCTTCAAGAAAGTTGATGCATTTTGTATAACGCATAATGCAATTGGAAATCACAGTTGAGCGATACAGTAGCTGGGGGTGATAAAAAAACTAAAGTTGTTTGTTGTTTCAAGGTCATGTGTTTTTGATCAATGATAGGAATTACAGGTTTCAAAAAGGCCATCTGTGCAAAATGTCATTATGCAATGAAATCAACAAGCGGAATTAATATGTAGGAATATACTTCTAAATGAGCCGTGTTGATTCTCAGAAGTAAAGAAATTAGCTCCGGTCAACAATACAATACAGATATGACTACCAACAGGACGAATTGAATATTATGAAATATTTCTATGTTCAGTGAACTACATATCTCTTTTACATTTCACATCAGAGATATCCACTGATTTATGAAATGTGCAACATTCACGAAATTGTGCCCATTCGTTTACTAGACCTATAGACTGGGAACTGGCAGGCAGTGACATATATTTTGGGGAAATTTTTCACACCTGGCGTTGAAACTTGGAGTTGAAATGAATTCTAATCTGCAGAAACACTTACTGGCTGCGAGTTATTTCATAACAAAATCAGAATTTGTGTTTATTGAATGATATAATAATATCATATGATATGATATAATAATATAATATAATATAATATAATATAATATAATATAATATAATATAATATAATATAATATAATATAATATAATATAATATAATATAATATAATATAATATAATATAATATAATATAATATAATATAATATAATATAATATAATATAATATAATACAATACAATACAATACAATACAATACAATATAATATAATATAATTATATATTGTATAATGTCAAATATATGTCAATATATAAGTAATGAATGGTAATGAGTGTGAAAAGAACTCTCAAACAACATGGAGAACCCCAATAAAACAGAAGTTGTGAGTACATTCATCCTCAAATCTATTAGATCATTACAATTTCTAGGGGTATTATAGTTGTATGTATGAAATAAATATGGATCTGGTGTAGCTTTAAGACAGTAGGAGTATGGTGAATTGTGATAATTGTGTGGATTTTCGTTTGAAATCGAAGAGTTGAGGAAATGTTATTGGTCATTATCTGTTATTGAATTGTATACTGTATCCCTGTTCAGCTCAAGCATATACCTTGTGATTTTTTCAAATGAGGTTCATATTGTTTTCTGATAAGTAGTTGAACATTCTACTACTCAGGTGATATAAGTGCTAACATGCACATCCCATCTAAGATGGGAATCTATAGTGACAACTGAATATTTGGTGTGGCTTGCTCTGATAATTTTCATAATTTCTCCTCAGTTTGGCAACCGGTTTTCACAGCTTACGAATGACAAAAAGGGTGTTTTTCCAAAGTTAATTATTAGTGAATTGTGATCAAACCAGTCGTTAGGTATCTTAATTTGATCCACTCCTTTCATTTTGAGGCATTCTTAGTTTTCATCTGTGAAATGAATGACCGTGTCATCAGCGAAGTTGAAGATTGAACCGTCGCACGTCAGAGTGAGGAGATTGTTTATATATAGGAAAATAATAGAGGACCTATCACGGTGCCTTGTGGTATTCCATAACTAATTTCTGCTTCGTGTTCAGTCTACTATTGATTTTTACAGCCCTCTGTTGTGTTCGAGTGGAATAATTTAATAGAAATATATTGAATAAGGCTCGAAGTTGTGAAGTTTGTAACTTTTTCATTTCAAACTATGACAATTATTCAGTCACTTTTTTCTTATGAACATATAGAGTGTATAGAAATATATACAATTATAGAGCAGTCCAATCTCCCTGGCTTATTGGTTTCAGTCCATCTAACTACATAATTCTTCAAGAATGACGCGTCATAGGACGGCCTGATCTGCGAAAACATGTCATTTACCTCACGTAGTATTTGGTCTGGTTCATTAGACTCATTTTGACCATTTTCAGGCTCAATGATTGCTTGGTTTTTGAGATGGAATAGTTACCAAATCTGATGGAATGAACGAGCCTGAGTCTGCTCGTTTTCTATCATTTTCCTCAACTTCAGGAGCGAAGGCAACTGATTTCTTATCCGGAATGTTGGTGGATCGCATCTAAACACTTTGTTTCTTTTATACATGTTCATTGTCAAGTATAACTTTATAATGAAGATGACAAAACTTTTTGACGATTGTTGCTGGCTGCCAAATTTTTCATTATTGGAATAATGACCTGAGCCCTTCCTCTCCTGCAAAATTGACGAATCTTTTTCTTAGGTGGTGACTTTTCATGATGAGTAGGTTTCAGTGCGTCAAGCGTGATACGAATCTGTCGATATAGGAAAACTTCTGGTGGTGTTTTTCCATTTGGTGTGGAACGATAGCGAAACAGTGTTTCACGAACTTTCTGGGGCATTGGATGAGGTTCGTTAGCCATAGCAGAGGTCTATGCTTGAGGGTTTGAACGTAGCGTTCTGCTAAACCATTCGTAGCTGGATGTCCAGGGGCAATGAATTTCTGAGAA
This sequence comes from Zygogramma bicolorata, assembly GCA_032362365.1. Lineage (NCBI taxonomy): Eukaryota > Metazoa > Arthropoda > Insecta > Coleoptera > Chrysomelidae > Zygogramma > Zygogramma bicolorata. The sequence continues at coordinate 10,295 of JAVJAQ010005266.1, forward strand.
ATTCCTTCTGCTTGACAAAAATTTTTGAACACTTCACTTGTGAATATAGTGGCATTGTTAACGATGATTTCAGGAAATCCATTTCGTGCCAATATCAAGGGATAATCTCAGCCTAATTATAATTAGCGTCGAAAGTGATGACCCTGATATGATGTAATGTTTGGTCATTCCAATATGTATTTCATGAAGTCCTTTCAAAACTGCTGGTTGTGATAATGCAGGTATGACAACTCTTTGACTTTTGAGTAAAACGTCGCAATCGATTGTGAATAGCTCTGCAGTTTGGATTTTCTTCAAGTTCTTTCGAGATGGATGAGAGTGTTTCATCATTTTGTGTTCCTTCCTCAACTTTTCGTAAGTCAGTTCTGGTGATGATATTCGAGAAATGTAGGATTCATACTAATGATAATCCTCGTTATTGATAATCATGTCCATTCGAGATTGTGCTCGAACAGGTGCTCTTACAAGGCAGTCTACATTTGAATTATCTTGTCCCTTTCTGAATGACACTGTATAATTGAATCCAGAGAGAAATGTTGCGTATCGCTGGAGTTGTGCTGAAGTCATTTTTGGAAGTTTTGCATTTTGATGAAAAATTCGAACTGATGGTTGATTATCTGTGATCAGGGTGAATGGTCGTGTAAATATGTATTGGTGAAAATGATTGCTAATGCTTCCTGATCCGATTGCGAATAACCGTGTTCTGCTGGAGTTGAAGATCTTGATGGAAAGGCTATGGGTTGCTCGATACCATCAACAATGTGTGATAATACCCCTGCTACTTCATGGGGACTCGTATCGCATGCTAGATGCACTGGTAACGTTTGATTGAATGGCCTGAGTACCTGTCACTGGCTATTTCTTGGTTTAGCTTAATTAAAGCATCTTCACATTTACCTGACCATTCGAATTCGATGTTAGTTTTCAGCAATCGACGTAGAGGAGCAGTTTTGGTTGAGGCATTGGCATATTGAGAATTGCAGCAACCCTTTCCGGAGACTTCATAATCGAATTGAATTTCCCAACATGTCCTAGGAAATCTATTTGTAATGTGAGTCATATCGCTGAAACTGATCAAGGCAAGCATAGGTTTGAAGCACATTCTTCTCTGGTGATGCCGTGAACTATAATGCCGTCAAAATAAAACTCTGTTTTAGGTACCTCTCTTAAAATTTGATCCATGATTCGGTTAAATTCCGATGGGGCTGTTTTGATCGCAAATGAAAGCCGATTCATCCGATATGTTTCTCTATGTGTCGAGATCGTCTGAATTTCAGTTGATTTTGCATCCACTTTGATATGGAGGTATGCCTATATAAGTCAAGTCTGCAGAAATAATCAGAGTTATGGAGGCTATTGAGAATATCTTCAATTTTTCTGATAGGACGATGTGAGTTCATGAGTCGTTCGTTAACACCAATTTTGTAATCGACAGCCAAACGTACACCTCCATCTGTCTTGAGTATTATGACTAGGGGCGATCCCCAATCTGATATTGATATTTTCGTCATATGATACCTTCTGACTCGAGTACATTCAGCTCTTGATCTACCAATGAGTGCGTATGGAACTTCACCCTCAAGAAAGAAACATGGCGTTACACCTTCTCTTAACAAGATCGAAGAGGCTTGGAAATTTAGCCTTCAATTCGTCAATATTCCATACCGTAACGCTGTATTGTGGTCTGTTGCTCAAGTTGATTCGAATTTATTTTCAGATGTCGAATACAAACTCCTCCAAGGATGGCAGCGTAGTTATCTGGTATATGTCATCCTCTATACTGATATTTCCATATGATACACGAGTTCGTATTTTTCCATCCGATATCAAAGCGCCTTGAGTATAAGAACGGAATCCTATGATTGTTGGTTGAAGAAGAATATTCAGATTCAATTCTTCAAATTGTGGGCGAGGCAAGAAAGTATAAGCTGATCCTGAATCGGTTTCGAATTTGACTAGTATGCCTTATATTTTAATAAAGGCGTAATATCGGCTCATATCATTATTATGAATATTACTTTTGATGAATATCAACAATATGTTGTATGCCATCTTGTCGTATATCTTGAGAATTTTTATCATCCTGTATTTGATAAGTTGAATTGAATTTTTACTTTTTGGTTATCAATGAGGTATACACGATGACATTGGAACCTTTGGTATGAAAGTTGAAATTTTTCCTAGAAATCAATTACCCTAACACCAAACTGATATTATTGCATTCGACGCGCGTGCTATATAAACAACTAAACGTGTTCTTTTCAATTTTGTTTAAGTGTTGTATGGCGTGTAGGTATTTCTGGAGGAAATATTCAATACATTGATTGACATTGAATTACCAGAATTTAATTCACTTATTTTGGAAGTGAAGAATCGAGTTTGAATTCGAAACCACTGAAGTTGCACACTATCGATTCGAATGGAAAACTTGATGAGATTTTGAAAAAAAAAAAGAATTTATTCCAACAATATCGGTGCCTGAACAGTTCTTATTCACAAGATTATTTTTATATTACATTTTATTTACAAGCTTTGAGAAAAGAAAAGGACCAGGCATCTACAAGTTGTTCAACTACAAGACATCACTCGAGCACCTTCAAATTCTGTTGCTATCCCAAAGATTTCACTTCAAGAGCGGGGGAGTTATGGAACCAAAATCTACGTGAGCTCCACAAAAGATATTCAGATCGACTCGGCAGACATGTGCGCTAACTCAGATTGGATGTTGTTTATGAAACCGGTGACAAACTGTTACCATGAATCTGGCAATACTTTGGAGTCGTGCAGTGCATATGTATATCATTGTATTAGAAGTTCCTCCAAAATGGAATAATTTTCAAAAGTAACCCTCACAAAAAACTTTTCCCGCTACTTAGACGATTCTCATTTGATGATACACAGCTATGATACAGTTTCAGGAGTGACTGTTTTCAGTTAGTAGGTGTAAATTCACCAGAATTTGAATTATGCATTGTCTACTCAAGGATGCACAATTTGGAAAGTAAACCCTTCTTCATACGCAAAAAGATCACAGAAATTAGAAAAATCGTGAAGGCATGCGTTTCGAATGATACTATGTGACTTACTACTAGCACGTACTCAGGTGTTGCAAAAGGATATAATATAGTCAAATTTCACAGTATGTCTATTTCCAAACTCAAATCTGTTTCATCGTGAAATTGACTGAAATTCCCATGGCATACTCTGTTTTGAACTATACATAATATATAGCAACAAAGGGAAATAAGCAAGATTGGTTCTCCGGGATTTTTATACGTTGATGATACGTTTCTTCTAGACTACTTGACATTTTGACGTCATTTCATTGAAGTCGAACGCGGCGCCCTCCGTTCGGCTGTTATCGCTCATTAAAGGTCACATTTCACTTTCTTTTTCATAAAGTACATCCATGACAAACACTCGTTCGATAGCCTTTCATCTACACACCTTATTTCATCTCCTTCAACCTTGTGTATAGCAAATATTCTCATGTTCCATCCACTTGAAACTCCGCAACTGAAATATTGCGACCTCTGCCCAGCGTTGCCACCAAATTTTTTAACTAGAATGTCGTCTTATCTCAACTCAAGTTTGGTCGAAGAAGTTCAAATAAGTTGTAGAGATATCATGTTTACAAATAAAACAGGTACTTATATGCTTTTATAGCATGAAGAGTAGGTGGAGAATGTTCACTTCATTCGACGAAAATCGTAAAGATCACTCGATTAATGTTTTCTATTTGTGGGTGTATTGCGCTATGTTTTTGGTGATATCCAGGCTCGATTCTCGGATTTTGATGTCCGTAGCTTTCGATTGCAAGTACGGCAAGCATCTTCAGCGATGTCGTCATGAAGTTGCTTCATTTGAACTATATACGACACCTCTGAAGATGGCTACCGCAGTTGTTGTCGAAAGCTATGGACGTCCAAATCGGAAACCATGGCCATCAAGCCGGATTTTACTGAAAATATCGACTCCGGGCGTGAAAGACAACATTTTTTCATCAATCCACTCTGGTCCTACATGCTACTGCTGGCAACAAATATAATCCTATGTTTCTTCTGGTCAGGATTTTCCGTAGGTCTGATATCTATCAATGATGTTTGATTGTGTGATGCGGTAGAGAAAAATATATTTGAAATGCGAAAGACGAATTATGTGAACTAATAGGGAGTGAACTTGAAATTGTCAGAAATCCCAATAGTTGAATTCACACAAAACCACAATTTTCACTCTGTCAAGATGAGTGCTGGGGGTTAAGGAGACTTAGGCCTCGCCACCAAGTCAAGAAGTCTTGAGAATGGCTCCAAAGTGGGAGCCGAAACGTTGAGAGAAGAAAAATTCCAGACGCGGTTCATCCGGAAGTTCCAGACAGCATATATATATATATATATTAAAAGAGAATCCCAACTTCAATACAATATTCCAAAGAGTAGAAAAGTCTGTAATGAAGTATCACCGATGAAACAAATCGCTTTCATCCCCTTTTAATTCAACAATTGTGATTTTTTTCACAGCCGAACATGATGCATAAAACTAGTGCTCTGAGATGAGTGGAATTTTAAATTTCTTTAAAAATCACTAGCTTCTGCTAGTTCTACTTTGTCCGCGTTGAAGTCGATCCGAACCGTTTAGTCATCGCACTTCGGTGAAGCATCATATCTCGCGTGCTTGTTCCAGAACCTCAGAAATTATCATTTCACTGATGTGAGATATTTGTTTCCTCCAATGAAAAATCATTGAGATTCTGCAAATTATTCTGATGAACTTCCTGATTTCAGCCATTGTTCATGGGCACTATCAAAAGGGAACTTATGAAGAACAATTACTCACCATTCTCATTGTTTTCTTCGTGGAAGAAAGGAGAAGCTTCCTGTTCTTTAATAAAACTTTTCTGGCGTTCAGCTCGTTCCCTTCGTCTTTTCAAAGCAGGTGTGACACCAACATCAGTTGCTAAAAAGAAATCAGAGACTACATTTTAAATTCTAATTGAAACTTTCATAGAATCAAGAGCTAGATCAGTCTACAAAATATTTGGAGGCGTGTCAGAACACTCGGCGCTTTGAACTAGCACGCAGACTGAACTTCTTGGCCTGGCTGATTCACGAGTTATCGATATGCAGCTAACGGAAAAAACTGAACATATGAGGGAGAATACATACCTCCATCATTTTTATTGTTATTTCCTCTCAAATTCGAATTCATTGAAGAGGAGTGGGAGCTAGATGACTCGTAGTTTTGGTCTTCGTTATTAGTTTCTAACGTGGAGCTGTTTTTGATCTTCACCTCCTTCGTGGGATATATTGGACTATTGCCTGTGGAATGTCGCCTGCTCTTTCTTCTTTCTGTTGAATCAACTACCGATTTTCTATTTCTCTTCATCTTCACGATACTATCATCTAGGCGTTCTATTAGCTTTCCATGCGGTTCTTCGTCATCTTCGTATTGTAATACTGCCTCGTATATTTGAAATTGCTTCAGTAGATCTAAGTCAGTTCCAGACTTAGACATATACCTCTGAATAACGGTCTCAAGACCTTGCTCTTCTAGTGGATCAATTTGGTCATAAAAGGTATCTTGATCTACGACACCATTCAGAATTCTATTTATCAGAGTCATAGCATAAATCAGAAGTTCTGTATCAGCAAATTCGAAATCTTTCAATAGTTTCATTAGGTTATGATATGGGGAAACCCCTTCGGCGGTATCAACTGTACGGATGGCTTTGATCACAAGGGAACAATTTGAATCAGCATATTCCACAAAAACTAACAATAATTTCAGTGCTGTTTTCACTACCAGTCTGAATTTCGATGAAATCAAACTGTATAGCCATTGGATAGTTTGGTTGTGTTCCATCACACCATTCATGCCATCGACGTAGAGCATCACTTGACCTAGCGCCCTCAAGATGTAGTTCAGGTAATTTTGATCTGCTTCGGATCCCACTTTTATCAAACATGATAATCCATCATTTCGAACGAATTCGTGAACTAGATCCTTATCTTCTTGGAAAATTTGTTTCAAGGAGAATAGTGCTCGTCGTAGTTCACGGCCCTCGGATGTTAAGAGTTTTTCTGCAAAATAAGAATGAATGAAAGAATACAAATAACAGTAATAGAAATTATTATATTATTATTATTGTATTAATGAAACAAATTGAATGACAAGCGAGTAAATGGTCGTATCTAGTGTGTGCTGTTAGAAGATATCCAAACAACTATTTCGGAATAGAAATTCAAAATCTGTACGGGTTGAACAAAATTAACTCGAGTTGGCCGTTATAGTCGAGTAAATTGCGTAGAGCTTCTGTCTGTTAATTTCGCTTGCTATAGATTGCTCAACGTTACCGTTGCAGTCCAACTGCTGAGCCAGAAAAACACCTCTGAAATATTGTTCAACGAAAAGGATGGAAAACGAACATCCATCAATGGACCCCCCAGATATTGAAATCCTCCGCCAACCCTTCAGTTGTTATTCTTCAGGAGTTCGTCGGCTTTCTTGAGAGAATGTTGGTTCCGCTGCCACAGTATATCGTCTTTCGGACCAGATGTTAACATAGTATAACTACTTCTCTTCGGGCTTGAAGGCCGTCGTTCTTTGGAATTTCTTCCTGACGTTTCGCTAGCGCGAGTGGCCAGCTTCTTCAGAGACTGATTCATCTCCGATGACTAAACAGTTCGATTTCTCAAGACGTATTTACATTGATGCAGGTAGTCTGGAGTGTTAATTACTTCTGTCGGGTTCGGGGAATAATCATCATTATTAGTTGCCGCACTACCTGCTGTGTTTTCATTAGTTATTCTTGATTTCTTCAGAATCGGATTCCAAATTATGTTTAGAGTCAATGCTTCTTCCTTTCTGTTAAAATTGTCCGCATGTTTTTGGATCTCTATTGCCTCCCGTACCAGTCGGCTATGGTAACCCTGGTTGGGGGCAATCAGTGTTGCATTTTCGAACAGAATCCTGTGGTCGCCGTCACTCAATGCGTGTTCCGCCACGCCGATTTGTCGGTTTGCCCCAGCCTGCAGTTCCTCTGATGCTTTTTGAGCCTTGTACCCATGGATCTTTTCGTGGTACCGATGTGAACCTTCCCACAGGTGCACGGTATGCGATAGACCCCTGCCGCTGACAGTGAGTCTCTTTTGTCTTTAGCCGACCTGAGGCTTTGTTGGATCTTCTTGGTCGGCTTGAAAACCGTTTTTATGTTATATTTTCCCAAGAGTTTAGGGTAGATATGACTCCTCTTTTTCGACTGGGATGGTGGTTCGATAGTGCGTGCAGGTACCTATCCGTGTGCGTGGGTTTTCGGTATACTTTGTGGGTTAGTCTAGCGCCACATCGTTCAATCAGAACATCTAAGAATGCTATCTGCTGGTTCTGTTCGGTTTCCATGGTGAATTTGATGCTGGGGTGATGAGCGTTTAGGTGGTCCAGAAAAAGGTTCAGAGCGTCCCTTCCATGTTTCCAGACGACGAAGGTGTCATCCACGTAGCGTAGCCACGAGGTCGGCTTCAAATCAAAGGCGTCGATTGCCTTCTCTTCAAACCGTTCCATGAAGAAGTTGGCTATCACTGGGCTCAGTGGACTTCCCATCGCCACTCCATTGCTCATAGAAGTTTCCCCTCCATTGAAAGTAGCTTCCCGTAAGGCATGCTCTAAAAAGTCTGACGATATCACTTGGAAACAGGCAGGCTATCTCCCTCAGAGAGTCTTCCAGTGGGACGTTGGTAAACAAGGACACAACATCCAAGCTGACCATGATGTCTGTTGGTTCCAAGGTCAAGCCTTCAATTTTACCAACGAAGTCTGTTGAATCCTTGACGTAGGAATTTGTTCTTCCGACATGAGGCTGGAGGAGTGAGGCCAGATGTTTTGCCCAGTGATAGGTAGGTGAGCCTGGGGCACTGACTATAGGTCTCAGTGGCATATTGGGTTTATGCACCTTTGGAAGACCGTAGAGCCTGCGTGGCACGGCTTCAGTTCTGATAACGGTTTTCTGTATGGCTATGGTGAAGCCATGAGAAGCTTGAATTCTGATGAGGGTATCACGATCCTTCCAGCAGACAAAGGAAACACCACGGTCCTTCTAAAAACGGAGGAATATAATAGCAAGATTGAAGAACTCCTAGAACCCACGAACTACCGCAAACTTAGAAGGGACCCGACACAATCAAGGTTGAGGAATGTAAATGAACTCATCAAGTCGTCCTCACTGTCGGAAACCATACAGAAAACCGTTATCAGAACTGAAGCCGTTCCATCCAGGCTCTACGGTCTTCCAAAGGTGCATAAACCCAACATGCCACTGAGACCTATAGTCAGTGACCCAGGCTCACCTACCTATCACTGGGCAGAACATCTGGCCTCACTCCTCCAGCCTCATGTCGGGAGAACAAATTCCCACGTCAAGGATTCAACAGACTTCGTTGGTAAAATTGAAGGCTTGACCTTGGAACCGACAGACATCATGGTCAGCTTCGATGTTGTGTCCTTGTTTACCAACGTCCCACTGGAAGACTCTCTGAGGGAGATAGCCTGCCTGTTCCCAAGTGATATCGTCGGACTTTTTAGAGCATGCCTTACGGGAAGCTACTTTCAATGGAGGGGAAACTTCTATGAGCAATTGGATGGAGTGGCGATGGGAAGTCCACTGAGCCCAGTGATAGCCAACTTCTTCATGGAACGGTTTGAAGAGAAGGCAATCGACGCCTTTGATTTGAAGCCGACCTCGTGGATACGCTACGTGGATGACACCTTCGTCGTCTGGAAACATGGAAGGGACGCTCTGAACCTTTTTCTGGACCACCTAAACGCTCATCACCCCAGCATAAAATTCACCATGGAAACCGAACAGAACCAGCAGATAGCATTCTTAGATGTTCTGATTGAACGATGTGGCGCTAGACTAACCCACAAAGTATACCGAAAACCCACGCACACGGATAGGTACCTGCACGCACTATCGAACCACCATCCCAGTCAAAAGAGAGGAGTCATATCTACCCTAACTGAACGTGCTCGAAGAATTTGTGAACCAGAACATCTAGAGCAGGAACTGGAACATCTTCAAGTGACCTTGAGGTCGAATGGGTACAGTGTATCTGAGATCAACAGGGCCATGAAACCGAAGAGTCCCACGGTTCATAACAGGGAGGACTCTCAGGTAGTTGCGAATGCATATCTGCCATATATCCCGAGGGTCACTGACAGAATTGGAAAACTCCTGGGGAAATATAACAAAAACGGTTTTCAAGCCGACCAAGAAGATCCAACAAAGCCTCAGGTCGGCTAAAGACAAAAGAGACCCACTGTCAGCGGCAGGGGTTTATCGCATACCGTGCACCTGTGGGAAGGTTTACATCGGTACCACGAAAAGATCCATGGGTACAAGGCTCAAAGAGCATCAGAGGAACTGCAGGCTGGGGCAAACCGACAAATCGGCGGTGGCGGAACACGCACTGAGTGAGGGCGACCACAGGATTCTGTTCGAAAATGCAACACTGATTGCCCCCAACCAGGGTTACCATAGCCGACTGGTACGGGAGGCAATAGAGATCCAAAAACATGCGGACAATTTTAACAGAAAGGAAGAAGCGTTGACTCTAAACAGAATTTGGAATCCGATTCTGAAGAAATCAAGAATAACTAATGAAAACACAGCAGGTAGTGCGGCAACTAATAATGATGATTATTCCCCTAACCCGACAAAAGTAATTAACACTCCAGACTACCTGCATCAATGTAAATACGCTTTGAGAAATCGAACTGTTTAGTCATCGGAGATGAATAAGCCTCTGAAGAAGCTGGCCACTCGCGCTAGCGAAACGTCAGGAAGAAATTCCAAAGAACGACGGCCTTCAAGCCCGAAAAGAAGTAGTTATACTAATAACCTCGGCCACGAAAGCCTTAACCATTTTGTCAGATGTTAACATAATTATTTTCTTAGTTTAGTTGTAGTTCAGCTCTTGAGCAATACATATTGTTTTTATATACTTTCAAGTCTAGTGATGAAAACATTTTCAAAGTGACTCGAGCCTGTCGAGACCTCATTCACCCTGAAGTTGGTGACCTGATTTCAACGGTGACATCTCATTCAAAAATGTCTCTGCTAGAATTTCGAAAGCCTCCAAAGTGGCGAAAATGAACGGAATCATCAATGTTGATGAAGATGACCAAGGAGATTCCTATTCACATCAACAAATAAAAAAACAACCATGCGGTTAACAGAACTTATCAAGATTATGCAAAAATGAGGGACAAAGTAGCGATTGAATACAAATGAATAAAATCACTTATGAGCGGGAATCTTACAAGCATCTGAGAAATTTCACCTCGTCAGCAATGAAAAGACACGGTCAATAGTTAATCGACCTCTAGCTCACAACAGGGAAAGAAATCTTGACTTTGAGTAAAATATTAATATCGAGGCTTTGGATATCATAATCTGGATATATAATTGATCTTCCTCTGATGCCCATACATTGGCCTACATAATCAACAAATGAATAACACATGACGTTTTTCCAAAAAGTTAGAAACTATACCAAAAAATGTATATACCAAAGTTTTTTTTTGGAGTATAAGACAAATAATCACATGTTTTGTCCAAGGTACTGGAAAAATATTTGAGAAAAAAATTGAGAGCTCAAATAAAAACTAATAGAATATTACTAGTCTAGTATCATATCTGGAAATAGCTGTTCCACAGCTCTAGCAACTGTAACAGATGATATTCTATAGTGAATCATGATATATCAATTGCGATTTTACATTTTATCGGTCTATTTACTTCTGAACACATTGTGTTGAAATAGGGAATGAAATATCGAATAGCATAATGGTTCAGCATGGAGTGCCCCAGAATAGTGAGCTCGGTCCTCTTTTATATACATTATATACCTCCAATTTTCAATAATGATTAAACATATTACATTATTGCTGATGACACGCAAGTATATCAAGCATTTAAATAAAAAAATCGGCAGAAGCAAATCTGAAAAACAATACTAACTTTAAAATCCTCCTTAATCCCTCGAATAAACATCTATTGACATATAAATTGTAATGACAAAATAATCTTGGAAACTGCTTACTTTCAGTGAGAGCTTCAAAAACTTGGGTTCATTTAAAGAGTCCGAATTACGTTCAGAACAAATGTTACCAAAAAACTTCGAGAGGCCTATACATTGTAGAAGTAAGTATATCAGCGGTGGATGTTTTTCAGGGGATGTTTTTGAGTTCGGAAGTAGAGAAAATGTTGAGCGACATGTTTATATTATTTCATTTCAAATCCAGAATTTTCAGAATTTTTGTCTTCAATTGAAGTATGGAATCAGAAAAAGAAAAGATTTTTCCATAAACTGAAAAGAGCAGAATGGTTGAGTATATATGTATAACAGGCGCAAACTACACTCAGTTAAGTTTTATTATTAAATTTTGAAATTCAAACCCCAAATTATCTATATCGAAAATGGATATGTATAAGTTGAAACTTCTAAAATCTCTTGGAAGTCTGAGTATTTCTTTCAGTCAACACTCAAAGAAAAATCGAAAAACATTATTTGAAAATGCGGTGGGTAGGTGATAGTTGATAGATTTCCTGGCAACTGTTATGATCTGTATTCGAATGTTTTCAATAGATTAACGTTTTGAACTTATGATATGTACTGATCTATTTCGTTTCGTTTTTATTTGTTCGTTCTTCATGTAGGAGAATCGATCACAAGACCGAATATGAACTGTTCACCAACATTTTTATGAATTGATGTGCAGGGGTATACGCTATATTATGGTAAATAACAAATCATTTATATTGATAATTCCGTCTCAATCAATTTGGGCAGGACCGTACTTTCCACTGCTCCGACCCATTGAACGAACGTGCGAGTTACATTAACTAATGACCACTCTCCACCCGCAATGTGAGTGATCACTGGCTACATAAATCGTGAGTTCTGAGTAAACGCTATTAATGGAGAATAACGCTCTTATGCATGTAACCGGCCGAAATACATGCCGTATTTCGGCATGCCGACATGATATTGAGTTCCGAGAGTAGCGTCGATCTAGAAGCACCGAGAACACCTATAATAAGAAACAGAATCCTCCATAATAGACTCAATATCTCTTGTGACATAAGGCAGTACAGCTTTTCTGACAGTTCCATACGAGTGCCGAAAAAAAATAATATAGGACTTGTGAAGCCCTATCTGGCTATGGACGAGGGCAAATGCATCGAAGTCTCGCGAGCCTGTTGGTGTGCCCTGCATCTAGTCTCAGGGACCTCCATACCCATTACTCGGCTCCGGTAGGCAGGGGTGTTGGAGACAGCGTCTTGGCACACCAGGATGAATCATTCAGTCTTCAGCTTCAGCTCACATGACCTGAGGAAGGCATATGTCAGCTTAACAGACAAGCCATGGTCCCCGATGTTCTTAAAGAAGACTTCATGCAGCTGTAGCTGCAGCATTTGAGTATTCTTCGCAGCTTTGACCTAAGCTTGTCTCCATGTGGGCTGCAATTCCCACATTATCATGCTCTCAGATCATGCAATTGGGAAGATCCGAACTCCTGATTATTCTACAGGCTACAAACATCTCATGGAGACACTCGAAACTCAAATTTCCTCGCTTCCCCTGTTGTTGAAGAACATATAACGTGGAAAGGGCGATTTGGGACGCAAGCTTCTGTGCATCATTTTACGAGTTCTCACGCCAAATTGTCGCAACTTTTTTTGAGTTCATTTGACTACTCCAAAGGATTGGACTGAAAACGAAATGGTAAGCATGTTGATGGCAAAAACTTCGTTTTCGTCAGAAAGGTTCGAATACCAAATCTGCCCAGTTTTGCAATAATTTGCCGCACTGCGTGCGTGAATGGTCTTTGAACAGCTGAGTAATCTATCACACATTGGATACGAGACGCGAGTTGTCTCGCCGACCTGATCCTAGCTTCCACTTTTTGTATGCACATGCTTCCTGGAAAATTCAAATGTTCTATTTTTCTTCTTCTCTCTGGTAAAGAACCTGAACAGAGTCATATACGGCACATTTGATCTGCCACATATCAGCCTCTTCTCTAAGGGCTCCACTTCTGCATCCATTTGGACCAGCTATTCTATACTAAGAAGCTTCACTTTGTGAAGCATCGTCCAAGTTCCGATCTTCTGGGTGCTCCTAGGGTCATCATTTCTTCGGCCAACTGCACTGGTGGTAATTCTACTACCAACTCAATAGGCTGGGGTGACCCAGGTCACGAAGATGAGATGCATAATCCCCCAGATTTTTCGTGCATAGGACGTCATTCTTCCTTACCATATATCTCTTATGGTGGGCTTACTACTCTCGTAGCACCGCGTCAAGTCCCCCCCAGTTTGTCCATCCACTCAAAACGTTGTCCGTTATTATAACTATAATTGTCAAGGGTCTGTCCATCGGTTTGGGCCCTTGACCTTTATCTGGAAGGGGCCTGTCCTCTATCACTGGGAATCAGAGTTAAGGGGGTTGCAAGGTGGTAAGTCTAGCTGGCTCATGGCCAGCATCTGAGGGAAGAGGCTTTCTTCTTCGGATACGTATTAGCTTCATTTTGAGCTCAGGAAAGTGATGGCGCTACTTCCCAGAGACTTTTCAGATGTTGTGTAGCCTTTCCTGCTCATTACTATTATTGTCCTCTGTTATTTGGAACCAGAGTAAGGGGAATGCAATATGTTCAACCTAGCTAGCCCATGGTTGGCATCACAGAGAAAAGGCTTTTCTCCCTCGGATGCGCATGGGCTTCCGGTCCAATTTTGGATCCTGAGCTCGAGAAAGTGAACGACGCTATGTCCCAGAGACTATGCAGATATCGTGTAGTTTCGGGTGCTGATTATTATAATTGTCGTTACAATCTTCGTGGTCAATCTTCCTGGACGGAAGCGCTAGTCCACAAACACCGCGCAACACGGAGTAAGTGATCAGTGGCATCGGGAATCGTGAGTATTAAATAAACGCGACGAACCGAAAACAACAGCCTTCTGCAGGAGAATGACCAACATTCCTGCCGCATTTAGGCAAGGCGGTATGGCCTTGAGTTGCGAGAGTAGCGTTGATCTGGAACCACCGAGATCACCTATAACCAGCAATATGACAGAATAGTCCGAGTGATAATAATAATAACATGCTGGTACGGGAAACCAACATTCTCGCAAATACTTCTGAACTATCATTCCGAACTTCCCATCACACGAAAAATGAACTTCATTTCCAACATAACTATCACAGCGCTACGAATATCAGACCCCAAACATTGGGACCAAAACAAATATATCATCCAAATATTTCTGAAACGTCCCAATTACCCAGACAATCTTCAAAATAAAATATCAAAAAGACACTGTCAGGGAAAAAACTCAAAAAACAACAACAAATTAATTCAATAATAACAAAACAACAAAAACATTCCAAAATATCCTAGCATCCAAAAATGAATAATGATTGCGATTTCATATATATATATATATATATATATATATATATATATATATATATATATATATATATATATATATATATATATATATATATATATATATATATATATGATGTATACTATAAAAAACAGTTCCTTTAATAAATAAACTTACCGATTATGTTATGTACTCGAACAGACAATTGTGTTCTCAGGACTATGGAGTTCTTCTTACTGCAAAAAAAATTGCAATGAATAAAAATTACTCAATTCCATACAAAACAGCATTGATGTTACAACGAATGTTATTTTGTCGACAGTTTATTTACAACATCCACCATATCTAATTCTCTCTCAGATTCGTCCATTTTCATTCATTTCATCAAAATCGAAAATTCGCCATGAATTTCTATTTGTGTAAAATTGCTGTTGAGTTGTCCTCTATCTGTTGGAGCGCCATCGAGCGGCAGGTCAAATAAGTTTTGATGATTCTATGAATAAATGCAATTTTTCTCGAAATATTGAGTATTGAAAAAATCTGGTGTATATAATGTATCCTGCATTTCGAAAAGTGGAACGTGTTGTGAAGGTAAATTGATCAAAATAAGACATTTATATATGATTTATCGCAGTTTTTTTATCTAAGACCTCTGTTACTAATCGATGAATGCTGGTTGGAGACTGGGATAATTGTAGATCAAGTACATGGAAGAATATGAATATGGTTCATCCAAATATTCAGATTGTGAATTTTCAGGAGAATACATCAAAAGTTTGATTATCCAACACGCTGAGCATACTTCAGTAAAGGTGATAGTCTTGTACAATTTTAAATATATGGTCAGTTTGTGTCGATATTGTGTGAAATATTTGACAGTAAAACAGGATCAAAATGTTCTTCAAAAATTGATTTCAGACATAGTTCCTGGTTGATATAACTTCGCCCACGTTGGGCGCCAAATATGTGACCTTAGTTTTACTAATTTGAGATAGAATGATAATAATTGATGATTTTAACAAAAAAATATATAATTTTCTTGAGACAGGCGTACGGTAGTTCTTCGTCGGTGAGCACTATGGGTTTCAAAAAAGATATACTTCAGTATCTGAAGAAACATAGTGAAAAAGTTAATTGTTTCGAAATAATATCACTTGTTACGAAATTTATGACTACAGATTTTAATATAACCACGGGAGTATACTCTAAAGGTATACAAGTGTAATTAAGCATTTGTATTGATCTTTGAACGATCCTCAGTCACTATGATAGTGAGATGATAAAAAACTAATATGGTTTTTGTCAATGAATATGATTCGTTCGTAATACCTAGATCAAGTTTAGACATATCATATTATAAAAAGTGTGTATAAATAGTGAGAATTGAATAATACATGACCATAAAAAATTAGATCGATAAAGTAAATTTATTTGGCTGATAATCTCTCTCGCCTGGTGCTGGAAGAAGCTGCAATTTTCCTATATCTGGAATAGTACAGCACATCAATGGAGTAAGTTGTTTTCTGGCATAGAATGGACATGGACTCCGCATTGACGTGGACAATTGACATGAATGGAACACGATATATACAAATCCCTAGCGTAGAAGGATAATAACATTTCCTTGCGAAAACCAAAAAAAGAATCCTTAGTTGAGGTGACGTTGGACTTTATCAAAGTAGAAAGCAATCCTACGAAAATATGCCAGTTGAAGAAACTCCAAAAAATCATCACGACAGTCCCTTCATTAAACCCTATAAAAAAAATTCCTTATTTGAAAAGTATACCTGAATCGACCGACCATCTGGTAAACCAGAGTAAATTATGCTGCAAAAAAAACAGTAAAAAACTTTTTTTCTGTCTAGAATCACATCTCATTTAAGTGTACAAGCGTCTATAACAGTTTATAGATCAATCAAACAACCGTATTTTGAATACTGTGCTAGCTTGCTATACTTGAAGAGTAATAATAATATTGCTACTCTCCAAAAACTTCAGAATAGAGGTATGCGTATTATTCTCAAAAGTAACAGGTATACTGAATTGGTTATCTGTGAAGGATAGACTGTTTTATTTTTCAATGATATTAATCTTTGAAATATTGCATAATTTATGTCCAGATTACTTTGAGGAATATATTATATTTTGTCATCAAATACACAACTATGCTACTAGAAACAATAGAGATTTTTATGTTATGAGAACTAATTATGCTAAAACCACGAAGTCTTCATTTCACCTTGGACTTCTGAAATATAACGAACTTCCAAATTACATTAAAGATTGTTCAACACTCAATTCGTTCAAATCAATGCTGCTTGAATACATAAGGAAGAATATAAAGTAGGCAAATAATTAAAGATATTTTTCGATATTTGTATTATTGTGTTCATATGCTATTAGAAAATGGTGTGGAAAATAATGAATGGTGTGTGTGTGTTAGGTTAAGTTGGGTATTTAGGTATATGTGTTTATATGAATGTATTGTAATCGATTTGTCTAACGGATTTGTATATTAGGATTTCCTATTTGAATAAAGATTGATTGATTGATACTTTAAGCACATTTTTATGGATATACCGTCAGTTCTTTTGGATGGGTGAAATTTGGTAAATTTCGAGAACAAGTTCACTATAACTGAAATATGTCAATGGTCTCTATTAGTATTTATTAGCTGAGTTAAAAAGCCGATGGCTATACATATATTTTCAGATCTGTTGAAATTTACATGATTTTCGTTTTTATATTCTAGGCAAAGCGAACAATTATTTATTAACTGATTCTTATTTTTTATACTGTGATAATTTTTCCTGAATATCAACCATATTTTGCTCACCTTGGGATGTCCATCATACTGTGAATTTTTCAATATTTCATATGCTAATTCTGAGTTGAATATAAACGATCCGTGATTTTCTTTCAAAATGTTAACCACAATTTTACCACAATTTTGAAAGAAGAATCAATTCTCTGCATACCATCTAATCTTGCCTATGCATCTGCTATTATGTTTTCTCTTCCTTCAATATGCTAAATTTACAACAATAATGCGCCACAATGAATTAATTGTTTAATAATTAACTGTTATGTCGTTCGTAAGATTGTTTCACTCTTGATATTAAACATTGGAGGAATTGCTTTTCCTTCTTGTTTTCGTAATGAAACTTCCGCAAGTTCATAGATTGAAGCGTCCTTTCTCATTTTTCAATTTCCCTGAGATCCTTGATAACTTGAAAAAAGCGTTGAGAGGGAACGGGTATAGCGAAGCCGTATTTGAACGGACATTAGGGCCCAAGAGAGATAACGCCAAGGTAGATACATCTGCTATTGGAAAAGTCTTCATGCCATACCTAAGTGATGTGACAGATCGGATAGAACGAACGCTGAGAAAACACGATACAAAATCAATACTGAGGACAAGACAAAAAGGAAGTTTAAGGTCAGCTAAGAATCCAAGAGAGCCGTGGGTGACACCAGATGTGTACCAGATTCCATGTAGCTGTGGATCGGTATACATTGGAACCACCAAAAGAAGTATCAGGACACGACTCTCTGAACACAAGATA